>JANTPZ010092623.1:0-13736 GCA_025593235.1 Vachellia pachyceras
GGAAATATGGCAGGCCAGTCTTGAATTAGGGTTCCGGCCACAGAAAGTTCCCTTCATTGAACCCTAACAAACACACACACACACACACACACATCTTGTTTATGTTTCGTCCTTTAATTTGCTGGCTGATCTGGCTCAGTTGGCTACACAAGGTGATCTGAATAAGTTTAATTATTGCCTTCTGTTATCAGTTATGTTATGTCGTCATATTGTGATTTTTGTCCTTTAAGTTGTATTTGTACTCTTAAACAATACATGTGCAATATATATATATATATATTTAAATATGTATAAAGTTCCTTAGTACATGTTGGGGATCCATTTGTCATTAATTTGTTTGGATAATCTATGTAACAGTTATTAGTTAGATTTTGAATCTATTCATTCTAGAGGACTAGTATTTTGATTTTTCAAAATTAATTATTGATCGTAAAAAATAATTTTAAGGATAGAAAATGAAAAAATTGAAAAAAAACCAAAATATAAATTGTTGTGTGAAGCACATGTATATTTCAACTAGATGTAATCCTATTTGAGACACTATTGGACATTAAAGTGAACGCCTCTTTTAACCGGGACTAGAACTTTAATTCATTACATTGTGAGGGATCAGCTCATTCTGTTAGATCCGATTGCCGTAAGTAAAATCAAAATAAACTTGGGAAAATCTGCACAAAATACCTCTTAAATTTGGAAATTCTAAAAATGTCACATGAATAAACAAAAAGACATATGGGGAGAAAGTAGGAATTTGACATTTCAAAATTTAAGAAAAAAGACTAAACTGACATTTAGCAATATAAGACAATTACAGAAGTTTTCACTGAGTTTAAAAAAGTAGTCAATATATTAAGCAATTTTGTCAAACAACTCAAAATAAGGGCACACCTACCCAAGTTAGATGTCAAAAATATTATAAAAGTTGTCACTGAGTTTAAAAATATAGTCAATATGTTATGTAATGTTGGTAACTAACTTAGTGAGGGCATCAATGCCCAAATGTGGATATTATCAAAATCATTACAAAAGTTATCACTTCATTTAAAAAAGTAATTAATATATTAGCCAATGTTGTTAATCAACTCAAAATGAGGGCATCCACATCTTAGTGAAAATATTTTCGAAATCATTATAAAAATTATCACAGAGTTTAAAAAAGTGATCAATGTGTTAAGCAATATTGTCAAACAACTTGAAATGAGAGCATTCGCATCCAAGTGAAAATGTTATCATTGTTACCAAAGTTGTGATATATTGAGTTTTAAAAAGTTGTCAATTGGTTTGATCATTTTATGGGCAGTTTGATCATTTCAACCTAAATTTGAAATATCATATTCCTACCTTCTTCCCTATATGCCATGTGCTTATTTATGTAACATTTTTGGGATTTCCAAATTCAAGATGTATTTTTTAGGATTTTCCCAATAAAATTTGAAGTAAAGTCGTAGGGTAAAGATACATAATAGTATTAGTTGGGCCAGCCGAAGGTCCACTCACAGTGCCTGCTGATGGACTTAGCAGATGACAACGCTTCATATATGAAGATTCACCGTGGTAGTGACTAGGAACTAGGACGCCAGCAAATGGCATGTTGGGTGAAGTGGAAGCTGACGAGGCTCATGACTAGGACTGGGTGATAACATGGTCGACTAAAATGGTCATCTGATTGCTGAAAAGGGATATACAAGGATAAATTAAGACATAGCAGCCTATGTGGCGAATGACTAGGCCATGACTATGACGCCATTATAAATTGCCGGTTGATGTGGCTAAAGACTAGGATTGAGAAACAAGTTCATGTACATGGCTTAGTGACTAGGATGATAACTGGGGTTTTGACGTGTCGTGTTGATATGTTTTGGTGATGTGGTTGCTGACAGGGCGAATGACCAAGACAGAAAGATTGCATGGTGGCAACCTAGGTGGATGATGGTTAGGTCGATGGTTGGTTGATGTAGCAGCTGACATGGCGTATGACAGAGTGATGACATGGTCATCTATGTGGGGGATGACTAGGCTAATTACTAGGATGATGTGATAACATGTCTACAATGCGGAGGCTGACATTACTAGGACTTCATGACATAAATAGAGTTTGATGACCAGATAATTTTTCTTGGAGCGTATTTAAATCGTTTTCTAATTTAAAATTTTTGCGTTTATTTTATGAATACTTACTGTGTTTTTTAAAATGAAATTTCTGTTTTCAATAATTTGTAACTGATTCTTCTTAAATTTGAGAAAAGTTAGGTCAAATTTCTTATATATATATATATATATTATATCAAGTTCTTCAATTATGTCTAACTATGTGTCCTTTTTTCTCCATGTGAATTTATAGTTAATGATAACATTTTAAAAAAATAAGATATATAACCATGTGTGAACGGAGAATTTGATAAAAAGAATTTGAGCTAAGTATGATACTTTTATATTTCTCTTATGTTTAATCATTTTTTTAACAAGCCTCAACATTTAAAGCAATAGGTTTGGCATTTTTTTCCTGAAAAATTTGTTGATTTTTATGCAAACATGTTTTATTATTAATATTTTGTACAGCATTGTATTACGGTTTCATCGATCACCACATATCCATAAAAATTAAAATACATAGAGTTATATTACTGATACTCGTAAACAAATAAATAAGACTGTTACTCTCAATTTTTAAACATTTTTAATATGTATATCAAGTTTATTATGAGCAATAAGTTAATAAATTTATTTCGTTGGCGAACAAGTTAATAAATTTATTTTGATCATCCAATATATTGTATTTGCTTTTTTGTTGCAACTAATTCTATTTCATTAGTGCGATTGTGAAGAAGTATGTTGAACAATAAATAATTAATAATTATTACTACTATAAAAATAAATTGTAGGATGATTTATTAATTATTAATTATCATACATACATATATCTCCTACTAAATGTTATTAAAATTATCCGTGACTACATAGTGTTTTTGAAAGGTTAGGTGAGTTAGACTCTACATGGGACTCTTCAAGGTTAGTTGGCTAGGGCATGTCTTCTAATTCAAAACACACATACCGAGATATATATATATATATATATATTATTCATCAATAAGGTTTTACATTAACAGTAAGATTGAATATATAGTCTTGTGAGTTATGAGTTATCTACATATCAATTGGATTAACTTTATTGCCTAGGCATTGTATATTATTAATAATAAATAATAGCAAGTCATTAGAACTTGGAATACAGTCTAATAACAAATTTACTGAGACAATTTTCCAACAAAAATGAATGGCTATTATATTTAAACGTGTGCTTCATCATTACCAAGTGCTTTGGAGCAATAATATCTCACCTAACACTCGTTTTTAACTTCAAAATTTTCACGTCAAACTATTAGGACAGACTTAAGCGTAATATTGATTTGAGACATGGGGTCCTACACTGATGAATTGGACCCTTAGGCTGATGATTCCATGCATAGGGAAGAAATTATTATTAGGACAAGCTTAAACATAATATTTATTTGACGGTCCCACTTATAAGGTTATATTAAGGGATATTTTAGCATATTTTGACTAATTTCAATCATTGTCCATCCAAATTTTGCAAAACTGAAAACTTTCATCAAATTGGATGACAAAAGCAAACCGACAGCCCAAAGTGACATTAAGTGGAGAACCCCACAAAAATGTTTGAATTTTTAAGTTGGAATTGAATTAATAATCGTTATATATATATATATTGTCAATGACTTCTGTGAACAATATTATTAGTTACTAGTAATTTAATTAACATCATATAATTCTAGATGGTACCTTTCTCATGTAAACCCCACTTTAATGGAAAAAATGAACTACTACAAAATGGATTTTATATTAAGAAATGAATGTAATAGTATATTTAACACTAATGATTAATTGCCCAAAAAAAAATTAATTGCATATATATATATATACTACCACTATATATGTTGGCTTTAATTTAATGAATATTAATAACTATATTTTATTGTAAGCAAGGAACTTAACATCAAATATAAAGCCGACATAGACGCTTGAAACAAGGAAAGGAACCTTGGAAGTTAGAAGAAACAAGGTAGCTAGTATGAATCTGATATATGAAGAGAGAACTCTGTGAAGCATGTGGAAGCTATAGGAATAGATGATGATTAAATGTAAGATACATTGAACTTTATGAGGTAATGGAAGTTAGTGGGATGCGAAAAGATATTGTCTTCATAATTAATGGCCAACTTAACGTCAATCACGCAGACATGCTTTAAGCTGATTTAGCAACCACAACACATCTTATCAATCTTTTTAATTTAAACATCTCTCCCACTTCTCCCCTGACTCTATATATCAACCTTAACCTTGATTACTCCATCTGTTTGTTTTCATATGTATCTAAGGATTTCACGCATGGGTTCGTTCTACCTAGCTAGTTAATTATCTAACTATTGTCCACAGTCTAATCTAATATCACGGCGACATTTAGCTCAAATCATCAGCATAATCGATATGAATATAAAATATGAAATGCATTTAAGGCATTGTGATTGTTCACAAATCATCATGAATTTGAATTGTATAAATCATATGAAATTTTGTGGAAATTTTTAAAAAGTAAAAAAAGGAATTAATATGTAAGTTTTTTTTTGTTTACCTAAACCTTGAATCAGGCCTATTTTTTATTTGAATTGGGTTGTTGTCGTTTGATCTATATGCATTCATTTTTTAAGTGTAAAAACCATAATTTTAATTTATGTAATTTATGGAATTTATGAAATTTCGTTTATTTCATTTAAACTATTTTAACAGCCCTTCATTTCTATAAGTAAAATTTCGTAAAATCTATTAATTAAAATTAGTGGATTAAACAATAAAAGCCCATTTTAAACAAAAATTATAGGGATCTTATTCAAAACTAGGATAAAACTACAGCAACCTATATAGATTAATTTTTCCTATAAAATAATACTATTTAGAAATTATGAATAGTAGAGTTAAAATTTCTATTATTATTTAAACTTTTTCCACATTTTAATGGGTTTCTCTGCATCATTAGTTTTATTCATTTTATATTTCTCCCCATGCTTTATTATATAATACTTATGTACTCTCAGAGTATCATGTCATCCATATTTTGTCTAATAAAAATATTTCAAATGTTATCTGTTGTGGATTCCATATCCCATAAAATTTTTCTATTTATTTTCTTTTTCCATAACCTATTATGATATATATTTATTATGGAAAAAGAAAATAATTAGGGGAAGTTTATTGGATATGAGATCTATAATAAATAACATTTAGAACATTTTTATTAAGTAGAGTATGGATGACATAATACTTCGTGAGTATGTCAGTAATTCTTTTAATATAGATGTTACATATTTAATTTTAAAAAACAAAGATTATCCTCCAAAATAAAATAATGAATATTAATTACGTAATGTACTAACTTGCATCATTCATAATTAATTGTGAATTACGTCACTTTCTCTGTGCTCACATGTTCAAGATCTGCTTTAAAATACAAGAATATATACTAGATTCGTTATGTAAGATCTAACCCATGACTTTGTTTTCTCTTGCTCTTCGTGCCTTTTTACCAATTTAGCAATTTTTTCTTTCTGTCCCACAAATGATTATTCTTTCCTTTATCTGGACATGCATTAGCTAGCTACCTGGTCTCTCTTCTATATAAAACTTGCTCATATTCCAGCACTGATCATTAATTCACTTTGATAACATAAACTTCGTTTACCAGTTTCAAATCCCAGATCGATCAATCCAACTTCCGATTCGTTTCTGGTCTTCTTTCTCCAATCTCTCTCTCTCTCTCTCTCATGGCAGATATTGATTACCATACTAAAAAACCAATGATCGATTCAACTTCTGCGAAAGCGTCTCTGAAGCTCTTTGGCATTAACATTCACAAAGTTTCAGAGTCCGATCAGAACTCTGCCGACAACGATCACCGGAAATACGAGTGCCAGTATTGCTGCCGCGAGTTTGCCAATTCACAAGCTTTGGGAGGCCATCAAAACGCTCACAAGAAAGAAAGACAGCTTCTAAAGCGAGCTCAAATGCAAGCTGCTCGTACTGCTTTTGTTGCTGCTTCACATAATTATATTCAGCATAACCCTATCATATTGCCTCGGCCTGATGATATCCTGGCCGGACCGCCACCGCGGTCTCCGTGGCCGCACGGTGTGTCCCATTATAATATTCCACCATCTTCTTCGGTGCATCATTCTGGGGCATTCGGGGTGTGTGTGAATTCTGGTTTTGCAGCAGGTTTGCATGATCCTTCTTCACGACCCTCGTCTATGGCGGCATACGGTGGCCTTACCAGTGGGGACAGTGGCGAACGAGGCTTCAGTTTGGATTTACAACTAAGCCTATGATTAAGGAACTTATTGATATTGAGACACAAGATATATACACACGACAAGATACATGACCTCACAGCACAATAAGGTTATAGAAAGTATCTTGTCGTAGTTAAAATGAGTGTCGGATGCAGTACTGTTTTTGAGCATCAGTGCTTTATAAGTTGCGAGTTAAATTTCTTGCTCAAAGCATATATATGTGCGTGTGTGTGGCTGATTGAGTTTCTGATGTCTGTTTGGGAATTGATGTAAATTTTGGTGCTAATTAAAAATTTGAAGCAAACGATATATTCAAGCGAGCATTTTTCGACAAGCCCAATTCAGAACTATGAAATTATTTTTCATTTATTGACATGTACAATGCTTTTGTTCCTCATTCCCCCTAGTTTTTGTCATATAATTTACTAGTTTCTACGAATAAGGTTGTTGTATAAGATATCTTTACCTAGTAACGAACAAGGGGTGAGCAATGGGCGGGCGGGTCTGTCAGGGGACAACCTGTACCCCGCCCGTTTTGGAGTTCACGGGTACAGGTCTTAATAGGCGGGTAGGCACAGGTAACGGGTTGAGAGACGAAGCTGGGAGTGACAGCGGCGAAGGCTGAAGCTAAGAGTGACAGCGAGTGAGAGATGAGAGTTGAGAGTCTGAGACTCTTGAGATGCGTGACGATGAATTGATGAGTGATGACAGTGTGAGTATGTGACAAGCCAGTTGAAGGATGATAAATTGAGACAGCAAGCTGGCAAGTGTGATGGCACGAACACACTCAAAAAGTCGAGTAGGTGCAGAGTCTTTTTTTATTATATACATATTACACGAGCGGGCACGGACACCCCGTAGGTGAACTAGTGCCCTGCCTCGTCAACAGAAATACCCGCCCTTCACGAGTTTCAATTGAGCGGGTTTAAACAGGTTACACAGCGGCGGGTCACGGGCGGGTTGGGTTTTTTTGCTCACCCCCTTAAGTCAAACGAGTTGGCTCGCCATTATATAACAACTTTGACAATATTATGTTGGTTGTTTACCCTGGTTTGGATCTGTTGAATAATTAGTACTAATGTCGGATTTTGGGATATAATTTAGTGACTATGACATGGGAGAGTTATCACTACTACAGAATATAGTTTTTACTACTGAAATTCACATCCTTTTTTAGAAAAAGGGAGTAAAAAATGAAGTCGGTCGCTTTAGGCGTCCTATATCTAAGATAGGGTGTAAAAGGGTGCCTTTTGGCCAAAAGGCACCCTTTTACACCCTATCTTAGATATATGGCACCTAAAAAGCCCTCCCGCCACAAACTTTGAATGGTTTCACTCTGCCCAAGAATCTCCTTCTTTTAAGAGACGACCCCCATTCAGCTCTTCCTCATTCTCTCAGCTCTCACATTCAGCTCTCACTCTCTATTCTTGCTCAAATCCCGCGCCATTTTATTCACACCCATTCTTTCACTGTGCTGCAGTTACGATACAGGAGGTGGGATGCATGGTTGTTAGCAGAAAACGACGCAATTGAAGAAGAGAAAGAAATGGGGTTCGCTTCCTTTTTCCTCTGTCTTCATCCTCTTTGCTTGGCTTTATTTATTTGCATTCATTTTGTTTCCATGTCTCACTAAATATTAGTTTGGCTTTCCTGATCTGAAATCTGAATTATCTGATAGTGTTGATTTTTTGCAGGTGCTTCACTGGCAAAAGATTGGATTTGCTTGAAGTCCATAAGAAATTGTTATGCGACATTGTAACTGCTGTTGTTTCTGTGCCTTGTATTTGAACGATCTTCCATATAAAGATCTTAAGGCACATAATGTTATTGTGTAGTCTAAAGAACGAAACGCTTCAACAGGTACATATCTTAAACAGAACTTTTTTTTTTAAAAAAAATATTATACCTACGGCACCCTATATTGAAATATAGGGCGCCGTAGGATGCATACCTACGGCTAGGGGAGAGCAAAAAAACCCGCACCCGTGAACCCGCCCGCAACCTGTGAGCTTTCAACCCGTTAAAACCCGCCCAAATTGAACCCGTGACGGGCTGGTTCAAAATGGGCGGGGTACCTCATTCACGGGGTGGGACACGGGTTCACCCACGGGGTGCCCGTGCCTGCCCGTTTAGCCCGTAAAAAATTAAAAAAAAAATTGCAATGCTTCACGCTTAAAACGTCTTCCGCTCCCTCGTCTCTTTTACTTTTTTTAATACACTCTCACCTTTACCTTTCTCATCCACCTACTGCATGTGAAGTCTCATCCATCAAATCACCTCTTTCACTTTTCATTTATTACACTTACACACTCTACCATGTCTCACGGTCTTTGCAAATTTCCAATACCTCATTCATAAACTTACACATATAGGCTCTAGCCACCCTCCCCCTACTACCTCTCATGTCTCAATGCCATCTCTCTCTCTTTTAATGTACTTACACACTCTGCCCTCTCTCTCTTTTAATGCACTTACACACTCTGCCCTCTCTCTCACGGTCTCACATGCTCCAATTGCAAATTTCCAATGTCTCATTAATACACTTACACAGCCACCCTCCACCTACTGCGGTACTACCTCTCAAGTCTCAAGTCTCAATGTCATCTCTCTCTCTCACTTCCAACCCCTCTTCATCTTTCCGACTGTGGCTCATGGCTCTGGCTTTGTGCACCTCATCCAGTTCCAGTCGTTACTCGCTACAACGGTCGCATCGCTCATCGCAGCGTCACCAATCGCCACCGCCTGAAACGAAAGCTTCAACTATTCCACTTGCACAACGCCTTCTTCTTCAGGACCGGTGAATGCCATATGGGTTCTCTCTCGGTGAGTTGGAAGTAATATAACAAAGGCAAAAAGAGAGAGGATGGGAGAGAGAGGCTAAAATTTGACTAAAGCTGATTTTTTGGTTTGTTGTTCATCATATACTCCCTTCTGTTCTGCTCAAATGTTCTCTGATGAATCTATTCTAATAATATGATTTTTTGAATCATACTTTTCGGCCCTCATGTGGATAGGTGTTAGTCATGTACATTTCCATCTGCTTAATTTTCCATGGACACTGTTACGCTCATATACGGGTTACCCATAACTCGCGTCTACCCGCCCATTTTTACCCGTACCCGTTCACACGGGCCAAAACGGGTTGAACCATGGTTACGGGCTGCCCCGTACCCGTGTATGACTAAACGGGCGGGTGGCGGGTTACCCCACGGGGCACTCCCGCCCGCCCATTACTTACCCCTACCTACGGCGACCTATCTTGAAATATAGGGCGTCGTAGGGTACCTATAGCGCCTTTTATGTATAGGGCGCTGCCCTAAGTTTCTACTCCCATCACATACAAGTCCCCTGAGAAAGGGCGTCAATTGGGTTAAAAATAGGGCGTAAAAAGTACTTTTTATAGTAGTGTATTGTCAATGAATTATTATAACTTATAAGGTCTCAAGGAAGTAACTTAGGGCTTGTTTGGAAGCTATTTTGAAAATAGTTTTTACAGATTCCGAGGTAAAACTTAGGTTTTGGAGAATAGATTTTGGAAAATAGCTTTTACAGATTTCGAGGCAAAACCTAAGTTTTGAAAAGTGATTTATATTTGGGAAGTTATTAGCTTTTACGGATTCAGAGGCAAAAAAGTTGGTAGGAAAGAGGAAAGAGAAAAGATGAAAAGTAAGAAATATGAAAGAGAAGAAAGAAAAAGTAGGAGAGAGGAAAAAGAAAGAAAGAAAAAGTAAGAAAGATGAAAGAGAATAAAGGAAAAAAGTAGGAGAGAAGAAAGAGAAGAAAGGAAAAAAGTATGAAAGATGAAAGAGAAAAAATGTAGGAAAGAGAAAATCTAGGTTTCAAAACCTAGGTTTCAAACCGAGGTTTTGTAACCAAAATAGCTTTTCTGAAAATTTTTTGTGCTTGGACAAAACCGAGATTTTGGGGTAAAACCTAGGTTTTGAAACTAAACCTAGGTTTCAGGAAGAGGATGCAAATAAGCTCTTAATTACTGAAAAGTACTAATGACAAGTAAGATTTCATTTCTTATTCAAAAAGTTGTCATTGTATACTCTCAATGGTACTTCTTGGTAAATAAGTCTCTTTCTTGGGGTTTTTATGTTAATTCTTTGTTATATTTATGCAAATTATTCTTTAAAAAATAATGCTAAAGTATTATTATAAGAAAATGGGAGAATTACCCTCAGGTCCCAAGCAATGCAATTAATTACAAAATGGTCCCAAATATTAGCCTTAAATACAAAATGGTCTCAAACATTCACAAAATTACAAAATGGTCCCAGGAATAGCTGCTCGGGTTGTAAATGAAAGCTGCTGATGTTGTAAATGAAGGCTGCTGAGGTTGTTAGAGGTTGTTAGAGGTTTTTTTTTCATTTACAACCTCTAACAACCTCAGCAGCTTTCATTTACAACCCGAGCAGCTATTCCTGGGACCATTTTGTAATTTTGTGAATGTTTGGGACCTGAGGGTAATTAAGGCTAATATTTGAGACCATTTTGTAATTAATTGCTTTACTTGGGACCTAAGGGTAATTCTCCCTAAGAAAATAATCATTAGTCAACCCTGTAGTCATCAAATCCTTTAACAATTTGATGAGAATGACTCAAAAGCAGAAACAACAATATTTTTATCATTTAAAAATGATGATGGTGAGAGGTAAATCAAATAGGAGGAAAACAACCAACACAGTATTGGCAAAGTTGCAAATGTTTAGCTTATATAACACTCTTTAGTTGTTATTATAGGATTTAAATGGAGAGTGGATCTTTATCGTAAATGTAAGATTTATTTCTCATATATATTTATCATTTTTTAAACTAACCCCCTATTAAAACTCCCTCAAAAAAAATAGATACAACACCAATTGAATAACGAATTCATGTATTATATAAAGTGAATAGTGCTAACGTGTATGTTCGATTTGTTAATAAAATACAACATACCTACATTGACATTAATTGTGTGTCCACCACATTTTGCACTGTAAAGAGATCTATGTTGATCACTTGTTTCTGTATCCACCATAGAACAGAAACATCCATCCCTGTAAATTATTAATTAGTTTAACTTAAAGTTTGAACCCATTATAATATCGTAATCTCCATGACCTACTTAATATAAATCACTACTCTAACCCATCCTAAACACGAGATATATAACTATTAATTAATCAATTAATTTGCATAGATTAAAATTACACTAATAGAAAATCACATATTAGCGAGGAAAATTAGCGACGACTTTGAAATTCCTCTCTAAATAGCCCAATTAGCGAGGAATTTAGCGAGGACTATTAAATTCCTCTCTAATGTCCAAATTAGCGAGGAAAATTAGCAATGACTTGGATATTCCTCTCTAAAATGCCCAATTAGCGAGGAATATTATATTCCTCTCTAATTAGCGATGACTTGGATATTCCTCTCTAAATTACCCAATTAGTGAGAAATATTATATTCCTCTTTAATTTTCCAAATTAGGGAAGAGAATTTTTTACTATAATATTGAGTTATTCATATTCACTTTTAGCATGAAATTTTAGAAGGGTAAAAAATTTACTATATATTTTTTTTTTCAATTTCCCTCTTTAAATTTTGGAGGGTTGTTTTTCTTTTTTTGATTTCCCTCTTTAAATTTTGAGCGCTCCCGTCTGAATCGTGATACATAAATCTGCCTTGTTATTTTTCTCGGTCCCATTCTTCCCTACCCTTTCTGAACCCTAAAACCAGCAGCTCCAGTCCTCCAGCACAGCAGCAGTCGTCGCACTCGGCACGTCCCTGGCGACGGCCATCAGGCCTGTACCTCTCTGCTGGCATCTGATTCCGAAGTGGCACCTTCAGCTTTTGCAGATTCCTCAGCGGCCGATGGCTTCACATTTCTCAGGGCCATTTAAAATCCGCACTTTTACACTTGAATCCACTCCCAAATGCAATTTGCCAAACCCTATTCCCTTTTCTCATTCTCGCTTTCGCTTCTGTTACCAATTCGTACCAGATTGAGCTCGACGGCGTGTTCCCAAATCTGTGCAGCGTCATTCTCGAAGCTTCGACGGGCACGGTTCAAGTTCCAGATTCTTCTCCAGCTCGTCGAACACCACTCTTCCGCCTGCGTGGATGCAGAAATGCTTGAATGACAGCTTGAAATTGACGAGCCGTGATATATTACTTGTTAGCAGATCATAGGCTAGAAACTAATGAAGAGGAGCAAGTTTTTGCATTTAGTTTATTTCCAGTAAAGCTTCAAACTTTGTTGTCCTTCTGTTAGGAGAGAGCGTATAACTACTAGTGGAGGTGAGATTGGTTGTCTAATAATACGCACAGGTACAGGTACAAGTAAAGGTTGTGTATTTATATTCATACGCACCTTTCTAATAATTTCATGGATGGGCCTTCTTGTGTTTAGGTCCCCACAGGCTAGAAATTTTTTGGGAATCTTATGGATGCTGGAAAATTGTCAATTTGTGGAGAAGAGAGCTTTGGAACAGGTTCTGATCATATTCGTGAGAAGGATGGCATTTGGTAAGTTTCCCACCTGTATTTTGGAAGTCTGTATACAGTATTTACGAGAAGTATCCAGTTTCCTTATGTACAGATTGTCAAGCATGCAGAACTGAGCATGTTATTTCCAAAAAGTGGAACTATACTATATTTTCTCTTCTGACAGTTTCAAACTTTTTTTGGTTCAATTTCTTGTTATGGCATTCACTGGGTTCATTACAAGGGTCTCCAAGGAGATTTCTATATATTGGTGAGATGATTTAGAGTTACTCATATAAGCATTTTTTTATTTGTTTTATTGCATTAAAGGTATATCTAATACTATAGGTCATGGACATGCTTGGGCCCAATCTTTGAGATGTATGGAATTCTCTTGGCTAGTCGTAAGATTTGAAATCTTCCTCTATTTATCTAATTGCTCTTTGCATTCTATTTGAAATGTTTCCTTTTTGCCTAGTTAATGCTTTATTAATTGGACAGGATGTCACCAAATATGGTTGCATGCATAGCAGTGGAGGCAATATCAATTCTTGAGAAACTCCATATGAAAGGGTACATCATGCTGATTATTTTTTTATTATTATTATAGAAAATTCTTGTCCACACCCTCTATTTTCATTTATTTTGTCATGGATATGACTGGTTGTTGTTAATGGATTTCTCATGTCATCAAATTAGATCTTTTTGCTTCGGCCCTTGATCAGGTACATATCAGATTTTCATGCTTCAAAACTTGTCTCTGTTTTTTCACCAAAAAAAATCTGTTTTGATATTTATAAATCTTGCATGCTTCATTGCTGATCGTTTGTATTAATAGGCCAAAATGCACATCATCCCTCTCGACATACTCTCATGCAGAGAGACCCATAGTTTTTAAGG
>JANTPZ010092626.1:0-13367 GCA_025593235.1 Vachellia pachyceras
CTATATATATGTTTAACTTCTTGCAGTATCTAACTCATAACTGGGGAGATGAAAGCTGCATACAACTTTTAAAGAACTGTCATAGATCTCTGAATAATAAAGGGAAGCTTATTATTATTGACTCGATAATGTCAGAATTGCCAAATGGAAGCGACCACTGTAAGCTTGCTTCAGTTGCTGACAACGCCATGCTTATTCTAGCTGGTGCGAGGGAAAGAAGTGAGAAAGAATTCGAAGCTCTTTGCAAAGCAAGTGGCTTTTCTAGCTATGTTGTTGCAGCTCGTGTTGCCTCCAATGCTTTGGGAGTTATTGAGTTCTATAAATAAATAAACTAGATAGACTGTGGTCATGTGCTTTGTATTATACACGCATCAAATAAAAATGTCATGTCTGTGTGTGTGTGTGTGTGTGTGTGTGTGTGATGTAATAGAATAACACGACCAAGATAGGTGAATGAATGGGACTCGATTTTTGTTAAATTATGATGATCCGTGATCACTATTTACCAGTTCGAAGGTGGCTTCCTAAATTCAACCCAAAATAAGTGGATTGGTCTACACATTTGCATTCATGATAAAGGAGGCTTTGCTTAACTATGTTGAGATTGATCAACTGAGAAGAGCATCCAATTGCGTATGAAGGTATTCATTTAGTGTGTACGGTCACCACAGTTGAATAGTTCCCATCGAAGAATGAAGGAAAAGGAAGAGAATGGATTTTGGGTCAATAGATAATAAGATATGAAAATTGGAAAATGATATTTTACGCATGAATATCTTTTTATTGGAAAGGATTCTGTTCAAGGCTCTTTTAGAAAAAACCCACATTCACGCAAACTAAAATAAAACTCTTATCATATACTTAGATCATAAACATAAATCACATTCAAAAAGTTACCTCCAATACATTCTAAACGAGCAAGGAAAGATGATAGTAAGCTTAACTTGGATAGGCAGAAAAAGGATGAGGTACCAATATGGTTGAGTCTAACTAAATGGGCTAATTCTCCCCACACCATGATGAATTAATGTTCAAGTTTTTACTGAGAGATGCTTGATGATGTCTCGAAAATGATTGCTTCATATAGAAAGATACATGTGCATATCAACAAGAAAATAAAAAAGAAAAATGTGAAGAACGACATTGTGGGCTTTTCTGTTAAGCCCATTATCACTCAGCTATTTCAATTCTCTATTCTTGAAGATGGGCCTTTTAAATCGTCCCCTAATGCAGGCTTGGATGAAAATAATAAAAAACAATTAGATAATAACATTGATATTGAAAATGGGAATTGAAGGAATGAAGCATGTTGGAGGAGATATGTTCAAAAGCGTTCCACGGGGCGTGCTATCCTTACGAAGGTGATCAGTTTATAACACTATACAATCGATTAATTAATTAATTTCACATATTGATATTCCTAGCTAGGGTTTTTTGGTAATGAAAATAATTAAGCTATATACCTGTTTAATGTCTTGCCATTCGTAACGCATAACTAGAGAGATGAAAGCTGAATACAACTCTTAAAGAACTGCCATAGACCTCTGGAAAATGAAGGGAAGCTTATTATTATTGACCTGATAATGCTAGAATTGCCAAATGGAAGCGACTAGTGTAAGCTTGCTTCCATTTTTGACAACTCCATGTTCCTTCAAGCCAGTGGGACGGAGAGAATTGAGAAAGAATTTGAAGCTCTTTACAAAGCTAGTGTCTTTTCCAGCTATCACGTTGCAGCTCGTCTTCCTTCCCCTGCTTTGGGAGTCACTGAGTTTTATAAATAAACCAGATGATTCTCGTCATGTATTTTATATTATGTATTATATATATGGGTCAAATAAAAGGTAGTATAATATTCTATGTTATATATGTGTGTGGGTCAAATAAAAGGTAATATAATATTCTGTCGGCGCCAACTCCAAAAGAATACTATATTTCTTCACTTTGCTTCTGTACTGTCATAATTGTTTATTCTTAATGTGTGCTATTGTCTTATGTGGGACAATTTTTATATAATTATATTTTTACAGTTAATATAATATATCATCTTATCATCTATATGTGTCTACCGTATTGAATGAAAAGTTAGAAATATTGGTTCATCACGTTTCGAATAATTAATCCATTCTATTAGAATAAACTCTCATTGTTGACCTAACCTTCTGGTTACAGATAAAAAGGAGATGAGAAGTGGCTCCCGTTTGCACATGTTCCCTCATATTTGAAGCGATAATATTCAATATATTGTCGGGTAAAAAATTTGGATTCCTCCCCTAGTGAAAAATCGTACATTGGTTCACTACATTATTATAAATTAATCCCTTCCGCTAAACCCAATCACTACCGGTAGCCTAGGTTTGTATGTTTTATAAATAACAATATATTTCTTTCACCAACCGTTCCTCTTATTTTGAACATGGCCCTTTGTTAAGCTGGCAGTTACAGCTATCATAATAACCTGTTTGCAGCTATTTGAGCGGGGCTTAGTTATGTTGGCCCATACATCATATATTTATTTTGCTCTATTTAATTAATTCTTTGGTAAGGAGTTGGATCTAAGGCTAGAGATTAGTACCTGGCAATATAAAGAATTAATATTTGAATTTTTAAAGTGCTCACATTTCATACTTTATAATGTGTCAAATAAAATGAATTGTCTCGAATTACCTCTAACCAAAAGATACACTTTTTGGCAACAACAAAAAAAAAGCAAGATACACTTTTTTTTTCTTTTCAAGATTTCCTCCTGCATGGTTTTCTTAAAATTATTTTTAATTATGATTGAATACTCCGTACTATTTTTTTCTTCATTAGTTTATTGTCCCAATGAGTTTTCCTTAACAACCATTGCACAAGGTTATTAGATTTGTGTTTTTAGTATTTTTATTAATTAATTGAACTCACGGAAAGAGCTGGTAGTGTAACAAGTTACATTAGGCCTACAAGATGCGAAGCCCAACCTTATTTTTTTAATAATAACTAAATTCATTCCAAGATAAGGGCCCAACCTTGTTTTAGTAAATGAATTCTCACCTGGCCTTTTCTTTTTGGGCTTATTACATTACTATTTAAGGTTCTTTTTTCTCCTTTTCCTTACTCACAGGAAGAGAATTGAATATAGAATTGAAGTGACTGTGTTACTACCGAGAATTGAGTATAGTAAAAATTGTTAATTCTTCGTAACATATAGTAAACTAAAGTTAAAATTATATTGAAAGATGTGACCATATTTAATATCCGGCAGTATATCGAACATAATTTACTTCTAGTATGAAGATACATTTTTTTAACAAAAAAATAAAGAATTGTATGTTATAATCTTGGTATTAAAATTTAACCTGAGTTTCATGATCAAACCTAGAAAGATACATATTTGTACTTTAGTAACTTTGTCTTGTTTTGTTATATGATTTATACATGAATATTTCTTTTGCTTGTGACTTAATGCCTTTTTTTATTTAAGTATTACTCTTTTAGGGTTACATATGAATATTTTTATTTAAAATATATTATTTTGATCATAAGTGGCTTAACCCGAGTTACATAAAATTGGCCAAATTACATTGACCATAATAGGTTGAAATATATTGAACTAAGCATTTTTGTAAGATACCCCGGCCAACTCATAAGTTGTACAAGCTAGCGGTCATTGGTTAGTGATCTCATTTAAATCTTACTAGGGGTAAACTTGTCATTATAAAAACCTTACTAGGGTCAAATTTGTAGCAGATTCTAATTGTTTTTAATTTTTAGAGGTCTTATTTACTTGGGGCTGCTAGGATTTTGATAGTTTATGAATGTTTTGTTTTTTTTATTTTTTTTAAAAAAACAATTATCCATAAAATGAAATGTGATTAAGTTTCCTCCTAACATGGGAATATAATACAGTGAAAAATAAGGAATATTTATGTCCTTTCCACTTGATTTTTTCCCCAAAAATTTCAAAATTCCATTATAGAAATTCAGGTAATCTTTATGGTATTTAACAATCTATCTGGAATCTATGCGCTAAAGAAGGTATTTTAATTTCCAAAGTCTTAGTAACTTGTGATGCAAGTGTTTTGTGATTATGAACTTCCATCTTTATTCGGAGTCCTCCACCTTTGAGTTGAGTAAGGCAGGCAGTGAATAAGTTCCTGAGGTCATTTCAGTGTGTAAAGAAAGACTACATATGAATTATTAAAAATTCATTTTAAATCTTGTACTGTAATACTCTCAATTAATCGGAATATAGACTCTTTAACAATTTCTTTTCATTTTTTTGAAAAAGTATTTTAATTATTAACATTTAAACCGAATTTAGAGTAAAGAAAGACTGAAAATTATAAAATACTCAAAAATTATTCAACTGAACTTTTCGAGTAATAATGATGTCGTGCAATCCATATAGGCATTTATAACTATTTGTTGTTGTATAAAACCAATGGTTTGGGTGCATCAACTATTAAGCACTTTGAAAATAAGATTTTAGATATGTTTAGTACATAAAGTATTTTTTAGATACTTTAATTTAATTTAAAGTATAGATTTAGTATTTTAAATTTACATCAAGTGTCAGTTTGATCTCTCATATTTAAAAAATATATTTTTAATCTTTTATTTACACACTGTTAATTCCATTTAACGGAAAGTACTGACTCGTCAAATTTTATATGTAATTCTACATTTAAATGATAATAAAAATGATTAAAGTTTAAAATATAAAATTATTATATTAAATAATTAAAATTAAAAATATTTTATCATCATTTAATCGTAGAATCACCATTTACACTTTTTAAATTTAAGGGATCAAAATGGAACTTGATATAAATTTAAAGGGTAAAACATATACTTTAACCTCTAATTTATTATATATAAAATTATTGTTTTAATTACAACCCAATCCAGATATCCATTAATACCAAATAACACAATGTCTATTTAAAATTAACAAACACATCTATTTATACAGTATAGGCTAAAGTATACTTTTAGTCCTTTATGTTTGCATTAGGTTTCACTTTAGTCCTTTAAATTTAAAAGTGCACTTTTAGTCCCTCATACTTAACGCCGTTAGTTTCTCTTAATGGAAATTGCCGACTCATCAAACTTAACGCTATTATTTTAAATCTTTTTTTAATTTTACACAATTTAAAATATTAAATTTATTATATTATTAAATTAAAATTAAAATACGAGTATGCTTTGTCAACGTTTTATTGCACAGTCATCAATTAAATTTGATGAGTCAGCAATTTCCGTTAAAAGAAACTAACGACGTTAAGTTTGAGGGATTGAAAGTGCACTTTTTAAACTTAAATGACTAAAATGAAACCTGACGCAAACATAAAGGACTAAAAGTATACTTTAGTCATAAGTATATAACTATTTAAGTTCCTAGAGATTAAAATATCACATAGAAATATTTGTGTGGTGGTTCTTCAATCTTCGATTACAGGAGAGTTTTAACTCACATTTCACAGATTCATTGATCAAAAGAGAGTTTGAACACATAATATATATATGTGTGTGTGTGTGTCATTTGGGTTAAACAGTCTCGACAAATAAATAAATGAAATTTGAGTTCTTATGCTTTCATTTACAACAAAAATTAAGTCCTTAATTTGTTCCTATATTTAAATAGGAAGCACTAATTAAGGAGTGCACAAATTAAATATACAGTTCCGTACGCTTCATTTAAGAATTTATTCAAATTAGGAATTATATTCCAAAGAAATAATTAATAACAATATTTCAGATTGGAACGTAAAGGCTGATTTAACTGATTTGGCACATATATGTATGTGTCTGGAGTGTTTTATATTAATACATTACCAGAAAAATATCATTTATTTCCGTCGTTAAAATGAGAGTCGTTAATATTTTCTATTGCTAAGTGGAAATTTTGTGATGGAAAATAGCCATTTAACGATGATTTTTCTGTCACTAAATATCATTTTTCTGGTAGTATATCAACCTTTTTTATGGATCATAAGACAATTTGAATTTAAATTCTTCAAAGTACCCATACTTTCTAAATGTGTATGAAAACGTGTAGAGTCCAGAACTCCTGATGATAAATAAAATTTTCAAATAGGCACTGCTAATTAATTTTTCATCACATCACATAACTATGAACTTCAAAATGAACTTTCTCAAAATATTATTCCTTTTTTACTGTTGCAAGAATTTTCTCCGTAAAACAATTCAAAGAACATTTCATTGCTTTCAACTGAAGTAGCCGAAATTCCTTTCGTTTACTTTTAAAAAAACTTTTAAAAATATTCTTTGATTTCTCAGCCATCAATATCAGTATAATATTAATATTAATATAGAATGTTAGTCACTGTGTGTATGAATTATAATAAGTGTCATTATTTATAAGTGATGAACATAGAACTCGTTTTTCAGATTCAATAGAAAAAAATGCAACTGATTATGCCTTATTAATTATTTAATACAATAAAATATTTAACTTTCAAATCTCTAAAATTTGGGTGTTGTATTAAATAAAAATTTCGGAAAATTAATTTTTAATCCTTCAACTATTGACTCACCTATAACTCAGTACATCAACTATGAATCGGTATTTTATAATAAAAATGCTGGAGATAGAGTTTGTGGCCATCGTCACCCCTCTTTATATTTCCTTCTTTTGTTCATATTTTATAAAGAGAAAAAACATGTGGAAGCTAAGGTGTAAAATTTTTTTTGCCACCTTGGATGACTTTATAGATAATAAAGATGATAATATAAAAAATGAATAGGTAAGGACTGCGTTATAAATAAATTAAAAGTTTAGGGACCGAATCGTATTGAGTCATAATTGAAAGATTGAGTTATAAGTGATTCAACAGTTGAAAAATTAAAAGAGTAATTTTCCCTGAAAATTTTGAATAAATTTATATATATTATATATAATATATCAATTCTCTTTATTTGTTAAAATTATACAAACTTTCATTATATCTTAAAAATAAAAAATCTATCATAAAGTCAAATAATAAAAAAAATTAAGATAATTTGTTATAGTCATAAAGTCAAATACTGATTTATGAAATATACAAGTACTCACATATTAATTCATACAAACTGTAATTCGAATTATATAGTTAAAGCTATGTAATAATGATTACTTGTTTTGATGTAATTCATTGTAATCGGTATTACATTCAATTGCATTAAAATAGTAATCAAACATTGTAATCAATAGAATGCATCAAGTTACATGTAATATTATTTCATGTAATTTAACAAAACCAGGCATAATAGTGATTTAGAAAGTTTTTAGTGATAATTTAAATGCTTCCCCAGTATTTAAATTTTAAAAATTCTTAATTGTTATCAATGTATTACAAGAGTATTTAAATCAAGCGCCAAATATCAGGCAGATCATTAGATAGCTCAAGATTGTAGTTGAACCAATGTGAACTCAGTCATAATTAAAATAATATAATTTAGTTATACTATGAAAAATATTTATATATAATCCTGAAAAGAGAAATAGTTAAATAAAAGGGTATTTCTTACTAACAAATAAAAATGTATTAATAATTCATAAGTAAGGGAAACATCCATATATAAATCATATTTAACCCAACAAAATAAAATACTAAAACATAAGTATGGTGGGTGTTATCTCCTATCTTTTTAACTCAGCACTAATTCACTGGTCTGAGATTGTTGAAAAAAAAAAAGCACTGGTCATTAGAGTTAGTTAGCTTTTTTTTTAGAAATAAAAGAAATTAATTAAATAATATATTTATTATTTTTCTCTAAAATAATTTGATCAACTCAAACTAATATATAATCTAAATATATAAAAAGCATTTCAAAATATAAATTATAATTAAGTATGTTATTTCACTTTTCTACTCTTCTAAAAAAAATTAACTGGGTAATATGTTTTACTTATGTTTTTGAATGAAGCTTTAATCAATTGGTGACGTCACCTTCAATAAATTGTAAGAAAGAAAGCAAAGTTTCACGCGGTATTGTGGGATCAAAAAGAGCTTCTCCACCAAACTCCGCGTTCCTTCCTTTATAATACTTTTCATTTATTATATCACTTTAGCTTCCATTAATTCTCCTTCACTCCTGAATCTATCTTCTTCGTCTTCTTCTTCTTGTTCTTGTCAGGATCCCTTTGACCTTACCCTAAACATGTTGCTCACAATACTCCTCCTAGCACTACTGTTCGTGGCCGGCCTCCTCGCTACGCTGTTTCACGCATCTCTTGTTCAATATTTCTTCCCCGAAAATGCCATTAAGCCTACTCCAGCTTCTCCTTCTCCTTCTTCTTCGCCTGAAACTCCGATGAAGAAGAAGATGGCAGCAAGTGACCGCGATGAACGAGGGACGTCGAACACGGCGGAGGAGCTCCGGCGGGTGTTCGCGACGTTCGACAAGAACGGAGATGGGTTCATAACGAGGCAGGAGCTGAGAGAGTCGCTGAGGAACATGAGGATGGCGATGTCAGAGAAAGAGATTAACGAGATCGTCGTGAGGTTTGATTCCAATGGAGATGGCTTAATTGATTTTGACGAGTTCTGTAAGTTGGCCGATGAGTGTATGGGTCGTCGTGAAGAAGAAGAAGAAGAAGAGGGGGAAGAGGAAGAGAATCTGAAGGAGGCTTTTGGGGTGTTCGATAGTAACAAAGATGGGCTTATATCAGTTGAAGAGCTGTCTCTGGTTCTGACATCGTTAGGATTAAGGGAAGGGAACAAGATGGAAGATTGCAAAGAGATGATTAAGAAGGTGGATGTTGATGGAGATGGTATGGTTGATTTCCAAGAGTTCAAAACAATGATGAAATCAAGAAAGCTTGTCTTAGCTTCATAAGTATTTCATTCCTTCTTCTTCTTCTTCTGCAGATCTGGCTTCACCACCGAAGTAGCGTGTAAATTTTAAAATTCATAATCATATATGTATAATATTGTGTAGTAAATATGTATTTGAATTCCTAAATTCAGCTTAGATGTTGCCTTCCTTCCATTCATCTCTTCTCTCTGTTTTTTTTTTTTGAGAAAATTTTAGACAGAGGGTTAGGAATCAAACCCTCCCCCAACTGATGAGAGGCAGCGATTCATACCGTTGAATCATCGGATGATGTGTCATCTCTTCTCTATTTTGTTGTTCTTATGTTTATTTATTTTTCCCCTTATTCCTTTTGTTTTGGTTGGTTTGCTTAAAGTCTTGTAAGATGATGAATTTACAGTTTTATTAAGTAATCAAAGTCAGGTTGATAATAGACAAAATTGATGGAATGGTTTTCCAACTCCCAAATCATGAGGAGAAATGTTAAGAAAAACAAACAAAAATTTCGGTAAAAAAAATCTCCCATTGCATAATTCATTGTCCAATGGTTATTAAGCTAGGATTCTAATCCTGTTGGTGCAATATTTTTTAAATCTTTTAAGAATTTGTTTTTGTAATGATTGCAAATTCAACTGAGATGTACTATATTTATGTTGAGATGTGAAGTTCCTCAGTTTTGTTTTGATATTTTTAATTGAATTTAATTTGATGTGAGACTTTTTGTTTTAAGTCTTAGTCAACCCAACGGCCAACATAAATTATCTAATTTTACCTACGGATTTTTTTTTTGGTGGGCCAATGTTTCACCTAACGAATTAACTGTCACGTATTTTGTTTTGGTTTGTTAGTTGAAAGGCTCAAGTGAACTAAAAAGTGGTTGGTCAGAATTATTATACTTCTATCTGTTTACGTCACGCGTTTTCTTTACAGTCTATATGTGAATTAATTTATTTATTTTTCGGCCTCGGTAAATGTATAGGCTAATGCCATGAAAATGTTTATCTTTCAAGATATTACAATTTAGTTCCATAATATTTTTAAAGTTATGGTACAATTTTATCCAAAAAATGATCACATAGGAGTGGAGCCGGGAAATAGGTCAAACCGCCTCAATTCACAGGTTAAATGATATGGCCTGCAGTTGGCAAACCTTAAGCACGAGCCAGTCTGCCAACCCTTCGTTTTTTAATTTTTTCTTATTTTTTAAATTTTTATTATATATTGTATAAATAATAAATGTAAATATTTATAAAAATAATTAACATAAAGTTAATTATTGGCTGAAAAAAGTTTTCAAAATAAATTTTCATATATTATTTATCAATTATAATATATTTAATAAATTTTATATATTTTAATTCTAAACATTTTTTAAAAAAATATTCATTTTGCATAAATAATAATAAGATTGAAACAAGTATATATAATTATGTGTTATTTGGTTCATGAAGACTTAATATTTTAGAAAATTTACTTAAAAATAGTTTTCAAAAAAAAAATAAAAAAGGTAGGCATGCGGGCTGGCGGGCTGCAAACTTGTGGGTTGAACCTATTTTCCCCACTCTACATAGGAGTGATATTGTTCGAACAAATTTTTGAGAAGCAATGTTATCTTGAGAAATTTTCAAATAGTAGCAATTTCACCCAGTTTATTAGCTTGGTTAAATTTGCTCGTTTTTTGACTAAATATACTGGGACATTAGGTTTGCATGTCATCCACATCATTTTTTAAAGTGTAAATTTGTTATACAATTCTTACTTTGGAACAATCTTTCCTCAATATTTTTTAATATTGCCCGAAAGTTTTCAAATTGTAATAATGTTTGCATGATCATTATCCAAATTAATTTTGACTATCAGATAACCAAATAACTAAATATATTGATTGCTTTCACATGTTTTATCTTCTCAGATCCTTATGCATTTATTTTGAAAACTTTTGACATTTATAAATCTAACTTTCAAAAATGAAGTAGATGATATATGTCGTATCAGTATATTTGATCAACTAATGGATAAATTTAACATGTATAGCCCTCAAAACAAAATTGCTACAATTTAAAATTTTCAAAATAATATTGCTTCTTATATGTGGAATAAATTTGACCTGAACTCTAATTTTTATATGCTACTCGATCAAATAATCTGTGAATGCAAATCAAGAAGGGTAATCACATGTATATTTACATGAATATCGTTTAAATTTAAATCTCCACCATTAATTAAGCTCCAGCTAAGCTCTTCGAAGTACTCAACAGATACAAGTATAATAGAAAAGGAGTCTAATAAAAAAAGTGAACATTTCCCCGTTTTTTCTCCAAGAAATTGGAGAAACAAACTAATAGATTAATTTATTAATTATATATTGCATACTAACAAAACAGCTTTTAATGTAGGGGATTTTATATTGATATATAATCAATGCATCATCATCATCATCATCATCATCATCATCATCATTAATATGCTTCAGTTGAGGCTCTTCCAAATCCAAGTACTAAATGGAAAGAAGTCTAACAAAAATCTGAACTCTTTTTATCCTTCTCTCTTTTAAATAATGGAAAGATAATATATTTATTTTACATCAAATACATTTATTAAAATTGTAAAAATATATTACATAGCTAGATTATGAATAATATAACTCATCTCTTAATATCTATGTAAATACTATAAGCTTATTTAATTTTACGTTTTATTTATTATATAAATTTCATATTAACGTTGATTGATTTTGTTTCACCAAAAAATTTTGATTGATTGTTAATGGGAAGAATAAGAATTAGGGCCTTAGTGGATCGTGAGCAAAGTACAGGAAATTGGACCGGTGATTGAACTGGATAAGGCAGTGGGTTAAGGGTTAGTGGGTCAGATCGGAGTCAAACCGTTATTAATAAAGTAACAATTATCAAACTAATCGTATACTTATTACTTCTAAAATTTCAAAAACTAAGTAGTAAATTCTTTATTAAGTAGTAATAAATTAACAAACTAATCATATACTTATTATTTATCTGTTATCCAACATTATTTATAATTTTAAAATATTCATCCTAGCAAAATACCAAAATATATATATATATATAGTAAGGGGTTATGTTTTTTTATTTTTTTAACTTTTAAATTCAAAATTTTAAAATAATTCATCATTTTTTAAAAAATTAAAAATGAGTATATGCAGATCCAACAGTGGGCCTGTGTGAGGAATGAGTTCTTTTTTACCTTTCAAATTAAAAAATTATTATTTTGTTTTGTAAAAAAATTGAAAAAAAGTAACCCGGTCTACCCACCAACTCGGCAAGGTCAACCGAGTTGATCCCAGGTTACCGCGAGTCAAGTCGGGTTGACCCTAACCTGGGGTCAGAACGTTGCCCGGACTGAACTGGAGGCTGGGTCGCCAGTTTCCGATCCAATCCAGTCGATTCGGTCCGGGTTAGTGTACCATGATCATGAGTTATATATGTTGCCCCTAGATCATAGGCGAGTCTAACCCCTATCCTAAAAATTGCATGATAAAAAAAAGGAATTAGGAGTGATTTAATAACACTTAGTTGTTTGGCAATATTTCTTAAAAAATGAGTTATAAATATTGATTCAAATAATTATAAATTTTTCGAATATCAAATGTATATAAAACATTTAAGTTTAAAAGTAAACTCTCAATTTGTAATTGAAATGTCTATTTGCAGATGTCAAAATTGATGATATTTATATCCTTTTTTTCTATATTTTTAAAAACTTAAGGATCATATAATTCAATCTTATACAAAGTTAAATTAATAAAAAAAAACTTTCTGCCTCTTGGAGGTCCTCTTCTGCCTTGTTTTTTTCCCTGATGCAAATATGATTTAAGCCTACTTGGGATATGATTGTCTCACCAAGAATGCAAAAACCACTTTACTGTTTGCATATTGATTGTGACTCAATGTCCATACGGCAAAACTGACACTTCTCCATGTAGACTAGAGCCGGTAATACAGATTTTACCCATAGGTTAAACCCGTCCAACCCATGACCATGGTGGGTTGGGTTATGAAAAATGAGGCCCGTTTTGATGCGGGTATATTTAGCCCGAACCCATATGGGCCAAACCCATGACGGGTTAGCCTGACGGGTTGGCGGGTAGCCCATATTTTTTAAAATAGGCCACTATTGAAAATATATATTATTATTATTTTGGAGTTTTTTACATTCCTGGATTGGATTTATGGATTGGTAAGTGTTTGATAATATGATAACTACCATGATTCACCTGCCAACTAATGTGAGTTTTATCATTTTGCATTGATATATCTATATGACTTTTTTTTCCAATTAAGTGGTATGGATTGAATTTTTATTATGTTGTTCATAGATCATAATATCCATGTTATTCAAAAGTATTGTTCAGTTTATCAACATTTGTGAGACCTGTGATGGCTGGGGTATTGGGTTTGTATCTTAAAGAAGAGCAAGTATGAGTTTAATTTAGAAAGTATCTGGGTCCATTTATGATGCATAAAGTTTTATTATACCTCATTCTTCTGTGGCATTTGTATTTTCTGAGTTGCTCTTTTTTTTTCATTTGGTTT
>JANTPZ010092627.1:0-14097 GCA_025593235.1 Vachellia pachyceras
CATAGGGAGGATAATACTGCTGAAGAGTCAAATGGCTCGCTTCAAGCTACAGTGAATGCCGTGCAAGACCATGTGCCTGCTTCTGCCGAGGAACCTACCGAGGAGCCCCAAAAGCATACTTACGCCTCCATTGTATGTGCCTAATTTAATGTGAAGTTAATTTCCAAATAATGATTTTTTTATGGATTTAGTTATGATCTGGGGGGCTGACAATTGAAATGTTGTTGGAAGTTGCGGGTTGCTAAAGGACAACCTACAACATCAATTCCTTCCCAACCTTCTCATGACAAGAATGTGTCCTCGGAATGGGATCATGTTCCTCAGACTAGTAGTCAGCAACCAACAGCATCAGCAAACCCATTCGAAAGGGCTGAGACTGATGCAGTTGCAACAGATGAGGTTCCTGCAACAGAAGATGAAGGTTATTGCACAGTACTTGTTTGGACATATTAAGAATCGAGTGTATATTTTTTATTTTCTAGAGTCGTATTAGCTGTTAATTTTGAAATGCATTTTGATGGCTTATGATTTGATTTGGAATCCTTTTCAGGTGAAATCAAATCTGTTTATGTGAGAAACTTGTCTCCTACTGTTTCTGCTTCTGAAATTGAGGAGGAATTTAAGAAGTTTGGTCCAATCAGGCCTGACGGTGTTGTTATCCGAAGCCGCAAAGTCTGGTCTTTGCATCTCTTTAAATTTTTTTAGTGGTTCGTGTATGCCCCAATATCTAAAGTTTTCATTTAATTTCAGGATGTTGGTGTTTGCTATGCATTTGTCGAATTCATGGATATGAATGGGGTTCACAATGCAGTCAAGGTTTGGGTTCTTCTTGTTCTTTTTGGTCATGAATTTGAGATTTCTGCTGCTTAAGGGTTTGCATAATCCTATTTTAGCTGTAGATGAATCTTTTAAACATACTGGTTGCAACATAAGTCACGAATTTCTGGTGCTGCATTATTGAACTAATGAGCTGCTTTCTGATCTTTGTAATTACTTACAAACTATATTGTCCCTTGTGCATGTTTGCTGGATTTCTTTTCACGAGCATCATGTTTTATGTTTGCAGGTGGGCTCTGCGCAGTTAGCTGGCAGACAGGTATACATTGAAGAGCGAAGACCAAACGGTTACATTCCCTCACGAGGAAGTAAGTTTTCTTTTATTAGTGATGCAACTAAATTCTGTTTTCTCATATAGCTTGTGCGTTTCTAAAATTTTTGCGAGTAAACATACCTAATCCCTCTGATGCAGTAGACATCATGACTGGCCGATAGTTTTGACTCAAGAGCCCCTTAGTTTTGTTGTAGTCCCATGTTCAAATCTTGTCAGTCTCACTATTCGATGTCCCCTCCATGTGCTATATTGGCAAAATTCAATGGGATATCAAATAAAGCTTATCTAGACTCATCTTTATGCTTTATGTTGTTTGGACATTCGTTTTGCTGACCTTGTATCAGAGAGATATTTGAGTGACGCCTTTTCACTTTGTCTTGGTATGTTTTGATTACTTATTCTGTATTATCAACAGGGAGGGGTAGAGGCCGGGGTGGCTATCAATCAGAGGCTCCGAGAGGGCGTTTTGGTTCAAGGAGCTTTGGCAGGGGAAACGGCCAAGATGGAAGTGATCGGGATTATAACAAGCCATCGAGGGGTAATGGTTTCTATCGATCCAGTTCTCGACAAGAGAGAGGATATTCAGGGCCTCAATTACCAAGAAATGGACAGAATCTGCAGATTCTATAGCATAAAATTCTTTGCTAAGGAGATTCAAATTTTGGGTCCAGCAGATATTTCGGTTATATATAGTCGATTTTATTGAAGCAGCAAGCAATTAGTCAAATTTTATAAGTCTGCTAAGGAAGGTGTTGTAGGACTACGGATTACATATTTCGATTTTGATAGCATTTTTGTTCCAAGGGGCTTCTGGTTTTAATTATTTGCTCGAGAATTTTATGTCAAGTCAGCAGTCTGAAACATACGAGATCTCTGTCCACCTTATTGAAATCTCATGCCCTCATCTGAATCAAATGTATTTGTAATCATTTATTTCTCAAACGGATTTGATGGAAACGTTTCAATGCATTATCTCTGACCTTGACCATTTTCTTTGAGCAATCTTTTCCATGACGCAGTAAATGGATTTCGTGTAAACATTTCAGTTCCATTGTCACTCACGCAAACTCCTCAAGACATGACATATTGAGAAAAGTAATAATAAGCTCTATTTTAAAAGATAATTAGTTTATGTGCTACTTAGTGTTTAAGTTAATAGTCTAGAAAATATTATAAATGGTAATAAATAATTTATCGTACATGATGTCTGTTCCTTGAATGAGGTACACAAGACAACGTCAATTGACACTCACTCTTATGTTAGACTTATATATGATGACGCTAATTTGTATTGACTATGATTTATTCATGTATTCTTTTCTATCTGTGAGCACTCAGCTGACATCTGTAGAAGCGCTAAGATCTCTGTCCCAGTATTAGCAGCTGGCATGTTGATCTCATGTGTAAGAGGCACTTCAACGGGTCTCTACTCTGAAATTTCAGCCCCCACGTCCTCAGTTTCCCAGAGAAAGCAAGCATAGGCCGCCAGAACGTTGCTGACAAATACACAAACAGGAAACCAGTTATTTTCATCCTAAATTAATAATGCAGATTCCACCAAAACATATAGAGCATTCGATGACAACAGGATGAACATGAGTGGCTAGAGCTGAAATTTTCTTTCCCGTATTCCAGAATCCAGATTAAACAGGCATGTGATCTAAAGCAAATGCATATTTTGTACCTCAGAATTTTACCTATCATCAGGAGTAGCCTCAACTGCTTGCTTAAAATATGATAACGCTTTCCTCCAGTCATGATGAAGTTGCCACTCCAGTTTTGCATATTCCGATATCATTTCACCATCACCAGGATTAACTAAGATTGCACGTGAGTAGTATTTTTCTGCTGCCTGAAGGTCTTTCTTGGACTGTACATTGAAGGTGCGTGGAAAAGAGGGTTAAGGAAATGGAAGAAAAATAAACTTTGCAGGCATCAAATTTATGCATACAATTTGCGAAGAAAAGACACAGATGAGTAACTACCAGACGCATGTGTCCATTCTACACTAAAACTCTCTGGTTCGGCTAATATTAATCCCAACAGAAACATCAATTGTTTGATATGTGCTTGTGGATGTGTGACATGACAGTTCAAGGTTTGATGATTATCAACGTTTCAAGTAATATGCATATCTTACCTGAACCAGAAACTGAGCATAATATTTCAGAAAGTAAGAGTTGTTAGGATTTTCATCAATCATCTTCTTATAGTAGTCCTCAACACAGCCATCTTTTCCACAGTTAGCCGGAATAAAATCCGCTGCATCATTCTCAATTTTGTCACCTTTGACAATTATGATATGTTGTTCTTGCTCTTCCTTCTGCACTCAATTTCAAAGATTAAGATATAAATAAAAAATCCATGAGACTCATTCAAAATATATGATGAAGGCTAAGGGAAGAAGGGAGCAAAGCAGAACCTCCTCACTGTTACTTTGTTGTTTTCCACCTCCTTCCTCATCATCTTCAATTTCCCAGAGAAAACTAGCATATGCTGCTAGAACATCGCTGAAAAGAAAGTCATTTGTGTACTGTCATATTGTAAACACGTAAAGCAGAAAATTCTGCATTTTTTAACTGAAGAAGGCAAATTCTGAAGGTAACATTGTGGCAAAAACGCATTCCAGCCCAGAAGCAATTGGATTTTAATAAGCTATTTTGGGTACATAAAACACAATAAAGACTGTATTTATTCTCCGAAGGAAAATAATAGTAGCAGAATGCTTACCTATCTAGTGCAGCAGCTTGAGCTGCACGTTCAAAATAGGTCAATGCTTTATCCTTGTCTTGATGTCGATGCCGCAGCAGCTGAGCATACTGCATCAAGATTTTACCATAACCAGGATCTGCTAGTGTGGCACGAGAAAGGCACTCTCCAGCCCCATGAAGGTCTCCCTCTGACTGCCAGTAAATTTAGAAACTAAAAATCAGTATCTGAGAAAAATATTAACAATAAGAAATATTATCATTATGCTTGTTCCAAATAAAAACAACAGAGAAATTCCGGAGATCATTTCAATTTGTCTAGGCAGTGCATCATTCCAGACATTGCCTCCTTAAAACATAATCACTTTTTTATATCTAAACAAGATAAAGAGTTCAATATCTCCAATGATTTTTGAAGTTACGCTTGCTTGTGAATGAAGGTGACTGGGTCCATAAGAACCTAAATAGCAAAGCATACATATCTCACCTGATTCAGAGACTGAACATAACTCTTCAGGAACAAAGGGTTGGAAGGATTTTCATCAATCATCTTCCTGTGGTAATTCTCAACATCAGTATCTTTGCCATAGTTGGCCGTTGTAAAATCTGCTACGCCAATCCCCTGTGTTGCTGCAGGGTTCAGGAAAGGGCTAGCTGGTTGATCATCTTGTTGCGGGGGACTGACAAATTTAATCTTTTCTTCATTGTTCTCATTCTGCAACTAATCACAGACTATAATATTTAAAAAACCAATATAAATCATTAGAGAAATGCAATCTTCCCTAAGAAGGAAAATGACAGGAAAAAAGAAAGGAGCACCTTGTTGTTAGTATCATGTTTTCCACCTTCATCATCAACTTCTTCTATTTCCCAGAGGAAACTGGCATACGCTGCAAGGACATGGCTGAAAGAAATACCCAATGTGTACTGTTATCTTTAAGACATGCAAGGCTCAGAATCCGGAAAGTTTTAAGCGGCTCATCCTAATTCTGTTGCTTACAGTGAGTTTGAAGAAAATATTCCGTGCCAGAAGTTATCAGATGATTAGACAATTGCAATTATTTAATTACAATGTTCAGGCTACACATTTTTTAAATTAAGTTGGGTGTGTCAGAATGCTCACCTGTCTGGAGAGGGAGCTTGAGCTGCACGTTCAAAATACTCTAATGCTCTTTGCTTGTCACGATGAAGATCCCAGACCAGCTTAGCATACTGTACTAAGATATCACCATTATTCGGATCTGCTAGAGTAGCACGTAGAAAATACTCCTCAGCCCCGTGAAGGTCCCCCTTAGACTGCCAGTGTAATTTAGAAAACAAAGATCAGCGTTTGAGATAAAAAAGAACAAGATGTAATATCATGCTATTTTAAACGACAATGAAAACTAATGAGGCCATTAAAAAAGAGAAAGGAAATATTTGGATAACTTGGCAACTATTTCTGACACCATGGTTTTTGGATAGACGGGTAGTCCAAGTGATTGTGCTGTCTGTTTCCCAAGTATTTTGATACAGGACATTACGCAGATTTGTTCTGCTCTAGAGACTTAATAATCCTCATGTAAAGTAGCTTGTTACTGAGTGATTGGCGCCTGAAAAAACCAGACTAGAAACACTCACGTCGACCAACTTAAATTTGCTGCCATTGCTACAGTTCAACTTAAAATTATATTATCCTTTCCAAAACCATATATATACATCAGGAAACAGCGAAACCATTAAAGAGACGAAAAACTAGCAATTAAAAGGGGGAGCTCACTAGTAAAATCTGAGCATAATTTCTCAAGACCAAAGGGTGGCAGGGATACTCATCAATCATCCTCTTGTAGTGCTCCTCAACATCACCACTTCCGTCCAAGTTGGGCAGACATAAATCATCAATAGGAATGCTATCAAAGCCTAATCCAGCCGCATCAACCCCGAGACCTGTGGCTAAATACATCGGGGGACTAGGCGGTCGTTCAACTTCATCCTCAACCCCCAATTTCCGGATACCATTGAAATCATCCTTCTCACTCTCCCCTTCCTCCTCAATCAAGTCCATCTCCTTCTTACGGAAGCTAAACTCAGCACCGCCCAAGGCTTCTATCTTCTGCCCAATAGTAATGGTTCTCAGTAAAACCTCTTCGGCGTCGGTATCTCCATCTCCGAACCCTTCTCCGGAACTGTATATGTCAAATGATGGAGCCGTGCGCAGGGTCAGTCGATGATCAAGCGAATCGTCCTCTGTCGGGGATTCGAAAGCAGGCAATTCGTCCATGGAGGAAGAAAAACTATATGCCAGGCTGTGTGAAGCCTATTGAGATGCTGATCAAAGGCTGAGAGCTGTGACTTGTGATGGAGTAGAATTGCCTTCACTTGTATCAACTTGAAGCTCCCGAGTCGCGATGCACAATGTCAGAGGAGAAAGCATGGTTCCTCAAACGATGCCGCGACGAGATTCACCCATCCAATGACTTGAATTTAAAAATTAGGAATAAATTAATCGAATATCGGCCGGGTGAAGCTCCGTACATTTTGCTTGGCTATATATCGGGATTCGGGAGATCCCATCCAGGGGTTCATGCGACATGGAGTCCACAAGTTTTGAGACGTGATGTGTTGGTAATGTTTCCCTCTTTTCATTTTCTTTTTAACGAAGACATTAGGATCGTGAATTACTGATTTCATAATAAAGTATCTCATTTCCGCCGGGAACTCCGTGATGAAAGTGAAAATTTTATCCAAAGAAAGTGAGATACTCCAACCGGTGCAGTGGTAAAGCAACTGATACTTTTTTAGATGGACGCGAGTTTTAATCTGGAGACACGTTTGTTGGAAAGGGATTACCCGCCCTTGGTGTAAAGCACCTTAGAGGGGTGTGTCAAAAAGACGTCACCACTCTGGATTAGTCGGTTACCCCAGATTACCTGATCCAATTGAAAGAAAGCCAGATACTCAGAAAAAGGCACCGGATACTCAGGGGAATCAGCAGGGGCCATAGGCCCATGTCTGCCCGGAGATCACCAAAAAATAAAAAAGTGAGGTACTGTATGCATAGTACATGTGCTTGTGTTGCTTAGCGTCTGCATAGTCCAAATGTAAAAGTATTTTTCTACCATGTTCTCAAACGAGTCCCATATATATTTGGTCCGTTTGGTAAAGCGGTGGAAAAGTACTTATGGGCTTATTCACACAAGCCGAGGCAAATATGTGGAAGAGATTGTCTCGTTTTACGGAAAAACACTGTTGAACGTGCTTATGGGTATAAGCACCTTGTTGCCAAACAAGCACATTGATAAGGAAAATTTGCAATCAAATCCCAAATAAGAGAATTAATAAATAAAAAGTCCCAAAGATTCATAAAATTACCTTAAGGTTTCAGGAGTAGCGGCTGATGTTGTCATCAACAACCTTACCGGCCTTTATTAACAATCTCAACAGTTACTCAGAGGACTTTATGATAATTTTGTGAAACTTTGAAAGTTTTTATTCATTAATTCTTCTATTTGAAAATTGATTGTAAATTTCCGTATAGATAAATAATGGGTCAGAATGATGTATTTTCTTATTTAAAGATAAATGATTCGAGAGAAGTCCTTGTTATATATTTTTTTTGCCATCAAGTCCTTGTTATATATGAAAGCAACAAGATGACCGTGATTCTTGAAGATAAAGAAATAACAGCCAATGCAAGCTATGACATGTTACGTTGTCGGCTTCAATAGCAAGCTGGCCCCGTAACAGTACCGCGCCTATTTGCAGCTGTGAGCATTTAAATTGTTTGAAAAAAAGGGTAAAACGATGCATGTTGTTGCCAAAAGGCACGAGCTTAGGCTGAAAAGCTTGGAGGATAACGTGAAACCAATGTTAAATATATGGTATGTGTTTGAGAATTTGTTGGAAAAAAAAAGTTTATGGATTTCGAGTTGATTTTTACGGATATCAAGATACTTTTTGTCTTGACATGCGTTGATCATTGAGAAATTTTTTTAACAAACATGCACGTATATAAATTAGTTTATTTAGAGCTTGTTTGGGAGCTATTCCATAAATCTAAGTTTTATCTAAGTACTCACATTTTTTCCAAAACTTAGGTTTTATAACAAGACTTAGATGTGAAACTTAGGTTTTAACAAAACTATTTTTTTGTCAAACACAGTCTCTCGTAAAACATTTTCTCTTTCCTTTTTTCTCTTTCATACTTACTTTTTGCTTTGAACTTCGTAAAAATTCAATAACTTCCTAAACACAATAACCTTTCAAATATTAGATTATACCTTGTAATTCATAAAAATTATTCTCCAAAACCTAAATTTTACCTCAAATTTTATAAAAACATTCTCAGACGAAGTTCCAAACGAACTATTAATTTCCGGTAGAAACGAACTGAAACAGGTATTTAAAACTGGAAATAGTGAAAGTTATTGCATAACGTGCATGACGCTCCATTACGTTTAAACGTGCATGGGTCTAACATCTCTCAAGATTGAATCATGCATGCAACCGCAACGGTTGAACGCAATCTCTTTCTTTCTTGTTTGGACAGAGTTTTTCAAAAGAAATCAGAGAAAGAACATACGACTAAATAGTAAAAGTTACGTGATTTATTTCTAACAACGTTTGCAAAAGCTAAACACATGTTCAACAGTGTTTTTTCGTAAAATGAAATAATTCCCTTCATATATTTATCTCGACTTACGTAAAAGTAATTCCTTACCTTGTTCTTAAAGAGACCCATGAGCTATCGTGATAAGCTAGTTAATTGGATCGAATTCTATTAAAGGAAAAAACCACGATGAGAGACAATGTGGCTAAAATTAAACAAACCGTGACACCAAATCGAATCAATTAATCAATTCAAATTAAAAGGGTAAAATCCCCACACGCTCACCGAAACCAACGCTGCAAATTAACGTTCCTGAATCAACCAAGTCATTAATAACTTCCTTTGATGATTTGCTATATTCTTAATAATTAATTACAGATTAAAAATCACTCCCCAATGCCTTTGCTTCATTATCCCCTCTAGGCTCTCGCCACAACCTTATACTTAATGTCACGCCCTTCCTCGTCGTCCTCCTCTTGGACGACGAGCGCCGGGACTCCCTTGAATTCACCTTCTTCCTCATAATTCCCGGCCGTCATTAATCTCTAATCACCAGATTAATCACTGCTCATCCAAGATCTTGTTGCTTAATCAATTGCTCTCTCTCTCTCTATATATATATATATCTCGTCATGGCTCGTAATATTCTCAATCCTTTCCAGCTCTTGGAGCTCAATGTCATATCTGCGCAGGACCTGTCTCCTGTGTCTCGGGCCATGCGAACCTACGCGGTTGCATGGATCCACCCGGATCGGAAGCTCTCAACTCGGGTTGACACCCACGGCCACAAGAACCCGACTTGGAATGACAAGTTTGTCTTCCGGGTGGATGATGACTTCTTGTACGGCGACACCTCGGCCATCATGATCGACATCTACGCTCTCCATTGGTTCAAGGACATCCACGTCGGATCCGTCCGCGTCCTCATCACCAACCTTATCCCCTTCCCGAGCAGTAACAATCCCTCGTCGGGGATGCGCTTCGGGGCCCTCCATGTCAGAAGGCCGTCGGGTCGCCCGCAGGGGATTTTGAACATTGGCGTGGCGGTGCTTGACAGCTCCATGCGGAGCATGCCTCTGTACACTCACGATTCCTCAGCCGTTGGATACCGGCATCTGATGGGCGAGAAAGATGCTTACGAGCATCATAATCATATGAGCCCCCGGCAAGTTCCTAAGCCGGAGCTCCGGCGCACCAGGAGTGACACCAGCTCCATGATCAGCGCTCGACAGCAGCGGCACAGGGGCGCAAGGGCAAAACCAACTTCGGTGTTGTCATCTTCAGATGCTGCCTCTAAGAAGAGCGGCAAGAAAAAGAGCCGCTCATCACGATCTAGGGCTAGCTCCAGAGTAAGCGGCTCCGACGTGAGCCAAGGCGAGATCAGAAAACCAACCTCTGTTCTTAGCGAGCCTGGGGATGGGTTCCAGTGGAGGACTAAATTGGAGAGGCCAGATTCTATGCTTAGCGGCTCCGACCTGAGTGAGAAGCCGATCGGGGTTAAATCCCCTAGTCCGAGTCGCAGTGCCAAGGATTCTGAAGTCATCGATCACAAGAACCAGAAATTGCAAACGCCCGAATCGTTGGCCATCGGATCAGAAACGACCGACGACACTCATGATTCGGCGGACAAGTTCAATGCCAATGAAAACCAAAGACTCTTTCAGAAAGCCAACAATGTATATGAAGTCAATTCATCGCCGAAGCCGCAGTTTCGGAATTCTCCGGCTCCGAAGCTCCTCCAAGCACCAGCAGTTGGGTTCGGTGGTTCGCGTAAGAATACGCCAATGCATCCCGCGGTGGGTTACGGAGGTTCGAACAGGAATACGCCGATGCATCCCACCGTGGATTACGGAGGTTCGCACAGGAATACGCCAATGCATCCCACAGTGGCTTATGGAGGTTCGCACAGGAATACGCCCTTGCATCAAGTGGTAGGTTACGGGGGTTCCCGTAAGCCCACGCCAAAGGGTACTCCAATGCATTCGATCGGGAAGTACAATCCTGCTTTGGAATACGCAACCCCCCGAAGAACCAACTGGGGAGGCATCGCTCCTCCGCCGGTTATAACAGAATCGGAGCTTGGACCATCACCGTCGGAGGTTGCGGCAGCTTTGGCAAAAAACCCGAAGATCGACGAGGGTGAGGAGTCTACAGTGGGTGGATGGAGCCAGCTGGACGAGAGTGTGGAGGGATTACAATCAAAGCTGGAGAGGTGGAGGACGGAGCTTCCCCCGGTTTACGATCGTGGCGAGCCCTCAAGCTACCCAGCGTCGACGAGGAGCAAAAAATCCATACATAACAGAAGGCACACAGACGGAGGGAACGGTTTGTTCTCGTGCTTCAGCAACATATGTGGCTGCGAATGCAGTATCGTTTGTGGTGGTGACAATTCGAGGAAGAAGAAATCCGCCGGACGACAACGGAGTCCGTCGGCAGATGATGCAAGCTTCCTTTGACGGGGCTCAACCCGACCCGCTTGACCCATTATGGGTGACACAGAGAGAGAGAGGGGCCATACATAATCATAGGAATAACGTTGGAGGTGCTAAATATGGCACTTGATGGCGCGCATTTTTGTTATAACGGAAGAATTTCATGCAGAATGCTTCTGATGCCAAGGACAGAGAGAGGGGTTGACCAGGATGGGTTAGAGCTTACTGCCTAATTCTCTAATTCTTTGTTTTTGGTAAATTTTTTTCAAAAGGAATTTGTCGTTTCTTCTTGCTTTTATAATTAAATTGGAAAAGCAGGAGGAAAAAGGGGGATTAAAAAAATATAGACCACATTTTATATATGGGATTGATTGGTTGTTAAATATATTTATTCAATTATTATCTTATTTATGATGTATATTTGTATTGATAGTTTATTGAGGATCACATTAGAGGGTTTTTTTTGTTGTTGTTGTTTTGAAACCATTTTATCTGCTAGCAGGTATTTATTACTATATTATGTAGTATTAGAATTTTTTACTGAAGACTCATTCTGTAGCTCAGTTTTTCGTTAAGATTGGTTTATATTAATTAAGAACTATAAGAGTATTATGTAATGTATAACTGTGTTAGATAAGCTAAACACAACTTTTGTAATATAATCTTCTTTAAATTTTTTGCATTCAATATTTTTCAAGCCTCCAATTTTCAATTATAGATTGTTTTCTCTACGATCAGATCTAATCAGCACATCAAACATCAAGCTTCTTAAGTAGAAGTTAAGTAGTTGGCTAAGTAGTAGAAGCTAACTGAGGTCCATTTAAGGGATTGACAGCTGGCATGTGGGTTTGCTCCATTCATAAAGGATACGGATCGAACCTCTTCCCACTTGCTTAAAGGATGAGAGTACCTACCATTAACACCAACCCTCCAGGTTCCGCTATTGATTATTTTTATTTCATGGGCTTTGGAAGAAAACATGGTGCTGTAGAGTGTGGATATGTGCATTGATGCAGTCAACGCTTAGGGGAAGAAGGTCAACGATCAAATCCAACAAGATCTCCATGAAACGTGAAACAAAGACACATGATTAAGGGCTTGTTTGGTTTCAATTTTTTGAAATTTAAGTTTCAAAACCTAGGTTTTCTCTTTCATACTCTCTTTTTACTACTTTTTTCTCTTTTCTCTTTCTTACTTTTTCTCTCTTTCTCTTTCTTACTTTCCTCTTTCTTACCCACTCTTTCTTACTTTTTTGCCTCGGAATCCGTAAAAGCTATAACTTCCCAAATATAAATCACTTTTCAAAACCTAAGTTTTGCCTCGAAATCTGTGAAACCTAGGTTTCAAACCTAACTCCCAAACAAGCTCTAATACATTTTTAATGAATCATGTTCCTTGGGCCAGGGTTTTGAAAGCGCTTTGTTTGCCAAAATGACATGTTGGTTTTCACTTTTAGGCACCATAGTGTGCCCGTTTGAAAAAATGGTAGAGAAGTGCTTTTACGCAAGCTGAGGTAAATATGTGAAGGAGATTATCTCGATTTGCAGAAAAATACTGTTAAACATACTTTTGGAAAGTGTAGAAGCTTTGTCAAACGTAATATCTGATCAAAATCTCCAACAACCAAGTATAATAAGGTCAAATGTAAAACAATTATCCATTACAGCTACTAAAATAACTTTAAAAAACCCTTTATGAACAAAATTTAAATGAGAAAATTGGTTGAAGTAAAATTACTGGTGAGTACATTCACCCCTTTTTCTGTGAATAAAATTATGTAGAATGCTGGTATTTTTTGTATATAGAAACATACTATATCTTCCCTTTTACCAATAAATTCTCAAAGTAGGATTTTTTTTTTTACCAATTTCTTCAAACTAGAAAACTTGAAATAAAACCAAATCCCAAGAAGCTAGCTTGAAGGTTAAATCAAAAGGACGGATCTCATGCATGTGTGTGAAGTTTAACACTGCTAGTGGTTCCTAGCTGCTGCTGTAGTTGAAGATGCTTTTGCTTTCATGCTGTAATTAATTAATTGAATTGAACATTGTGGGGCCCACGAAGGGGGATTAATGAAATGTTAGTAATGATAAATACAACATATTTTAAGGAATAATTATGTGGTAAGGCCATTGTTTTTTTTTTGTTGTTTTCCCACCCCACAGTGGGCAAAGGCACATATATATATATAAGGATATATATATTATCTTTTGGTCCCTACTTTGTAAAACAAAAGGCTTGGGTGGCCATTTGTCCTGCAAATACAAGACAGAGAGAGCCATGGAAAGAAATAAGAAAAGAAACAAGGGGGAGAAAAGTGATGGGCATTGAGAAGCCAAAAACCAGAATAATGCTTTAGCTTGCTTGTGCTGCTAAAAACACCATCCTTTCTCACTTTAACCCCTTTTGCTTTTTTCACACTAATCCTATATTCCTATATCAGACACCTAATCATCTCCTCTCTCAACATTAACTCTCATAATTAAATTCTCATTCATCACTCGACACATCCAAACACATACATGCTCTGAAATCATCTAAATCTCAGATTTTTACTAAATACCATAAGATTTACTCTAAGTTTTGGGAAGTTACAATTTTAAATATGTCAATAACAAGATATTCTGAGCACAGGACATAGTATTTGACTTGTTTGGGGGGTGTTAAAAAAAAAAAAGCTCTGCTATTTTCTTCAACGCTAAACAAAGCTTGAATTTAATTTAGTAATGACGGGTGTTAATAATTATCTAAAATCTGATTTTTTTTGGAAATCTGCAATAAATCATTCAAATTCAATTTTGAAAAATAATTTACACACACAAATTTTTACACTGAAGTTTTTTTTTTAATTCCCTATCACCAAAGTTACTACCTTTGGTCCATAGTATTTACAACTGGTCAGGATCAAGTTCAATTATATGATACCTCAATTTACCTTACCCCATGTATTTATTATTTTCCCTAAAATCTAATTTTTTTTTGAAAAATTGCAATAAATCATTCAAATTTAATTTTGAACATTAATTTACACACACAAATGTTTACACTGAAGTTTTTTTTTATTCTCTATCACAAAAGTTACCACCTTTAGTCCATACTATTTACAACTGGTCAGGGACCAAATTCTATTCTATAATATCTCAATTTACTTTATCCCATGTATTTATTATTTTCCTTTAATCAATTTATTTAATTTATAATTGGATATATAATTTAACCGTATAAAGCTACAAAGGAATATTTTGGGAAGATTATATC
>JANTPZ010092628.1:0-14835 GCA_025593235.1 Vachellia pachyceras
AAAGCCTTGCAGAAGTTTTCTTTGCTAATGGATGTGATTTAAATCTGACTATTGAGATGCTCACTCAGTTGGAGGTAAGACTGACCTTTTAGTTGTAGTTGAATTTGTGTCTGACTGGGGTTTCTTGTGAGCCACTTTTTAATGTGATGAACCGTGAAAATTACTTTGTTTTTTTAATTATATTTTCAACCACAACCTGTGTCTTCTAGCATTGGCTTGCAATTTTTGGTTGGAAACGCATGTATGTAATGTAGTAGGTGCAATATTAAATTTTATGGGGTGGATTGTAACCTCGTTGGGCAACAACTAATTTTGGGCGGGGAAGAGGTAGCTTCCTGTAAAGTCTAGGCGATTCAGATGTGATTTTAGGCATTCATGTTATCAACGGAAATTGTTTTTTTTTTGGTTCTACATCATTGTTTCGTGGTGGGTGATCAAGTTATGCAAACATCGCTTTGTTTGATTCTTCTTTCTGTGGATGTCCTTGCCATTTTGATTGGGTTGATTTCATTGATATTCTTCCTGAGGCAAAAACTCATCAATATAATTTTCCTTTGCAGCTTCAAGTTGATGGCAATTTCAATCAGAATCTGAATTCAAAGACTGTTTCAGCTCCCAATCTGAGTGCAATGGACTTCCCTGCACTTGCTTCACCTGATGGCCACACTACTTCTGTTAAATATGCTGCAGATAATGTTCAAGAAAGCGGCAATCCTTATGGATCATCGGACAAGGACGTGCTTCTTTTTAAGTCAAGCCCTTCAATTCCTTCTAGAGGTGCTATTGACTTCGCTTCTGCTGTCAGGAAATTGGCTTCCCAGGACTCTGGTATATGGAAGTATGATAAAAATGGTTCTGGTGATGCCACTATTGGCTCAAGCAGAAGTTCTCATGCTCCAGCTCATGCATTTAATGGTGGTCAGGGAAGAGCAAATTTTGGTGATAGGCTAACAACCCGCAGTTCTGCTCGAGCAGCCCCTGTTTGGCTTGAAACTGGCGATGCAGTCGGTAAATATTTATGCTCTATGCTTCTATTCTGCAATGAATTCATTTTACACTCTACATTTGATCATACGTTGGATGGCAGCAAATATGTATTCTGAGTTGCGGGAGGAGGCTCGTGATCATGCACGGTTGCGTAATACATATTTTGAGCAGGTGGGTCTCACATTCTAATGTGGAATTTAGATGGCAGTGTATGATATCTTATAATGTGATGCTTGGCTATGATCCTGGGTTGCTTATTCTGACCAAATTTATCTCTCACCTTTCCCTCCATTGAGTAAGTTGATAGTATCATTCAATTTTGTTTATTTCCTTGTGCATTCAAGCTGGAATAAGAAAGAAAGGGAGGGTAGGTTCACTTTCAAAGCTTTTTCGTGATTACCAAGCAACAAAGTTAGAAATTCAAGGGACAATTGCTGAAAGGCAGGCATGTTCGTATCAGAACCATCTGTTCTGGGGTCTGCTGTCATATGCAACTGGAGAATTTTCTGTAACTGTCAATTGGAGGGTTTGCCTAATAGACGTTTTTGTAATTTGAGCTAATTAGTGATGATTTAAAATCAGGCACGGCAAGCATACCTCATAGGAAATAAGGCCTTGGCAAAAGAACTGAGTGGGAAAGGACAACTACACAACATGCACATGAAAGCAGCTCATGGAAAAGCGCAAGAATCTATTTACCGGCAGAGGTTTGTCATTCTTCAGTGCTCTCACTTAGCTCATCTTTTCTATTGGTTAAAATACCCAACTTGTCTTGGGCCTTGTTGATACAACGTCATGTGCTGCTCACAAGCTGCATATAAATCGGCGTGATGATTATCTTTTGACAAATTGGTCTACCATTTTCAAGTTTTCCATATAAATATATCTATGTATTTTGTTTGTTTCTTTTTGCTATCAATAAATTTTTTATGATACTGAGTACTGACAGCCTGCTTTCAAGAACCTGTACTGCTACTCTTCTGCTTCTCTTTCCCCTGCCATTCCCCACTTTATACAGCTTGCACAATCTGCTGAATAGTTGCTATCTGGAATGATTACATGGACAAGAGCACATAATCATTGTATGAGCTAGTGTTTCACATTACCAGGGTGTTATTTAAGCATGGTTCTATCTGACCTGCAAATGTTGAATGTTCAGGAATCCAATTTCTCCAGAGATGCAGGGCAATGGAAGAGGACATGAAAGAATGATAGATCTACATGGACTACATGTTAGTGAAGCCATTCATGTCCTTAAACATGAACTGAGCGTGCTAAGAAGCACTGCCAGAGCTGCCGACCAGCGTTTGCAGGTTTATATATGTGTTGGTACAGGCCATCATACCCGTGGCTCCCGCACCCATGCAAGACTTCCAGTAGCTGTACAGCGTTATCTACTTGAAGAAGAGGGTCTAGACTACAAGGAACAACAGCCAGGCCTGCTTCGAGTAGTGGTATATTGAACAAAAATGACAGCGAGGTATACAAGTTTTTGACACAGTAAAAATCCGTGAAGTCGTAGACATATTGTAGTCATTCTTGTATCTGTACATTGGGAAGAATTGGCGATGTCCAAGCCTGAAGAAAAAAGGGGAGAAAAAAAGTTCAGATAGTAGAGAGAAAAAGGAAACATGGAAACACTAGAAGGAAACAGGTCTGTAGTAGCAGAAAGTGTATCATTAAGATTTCAACCACGGCATCTGGTTACATTAGTCAGCAGGGACCATACGTCAGTGCATGTCATGTGATCATTTTCCTTCTGTTAATTTTGTACCATAATTTTCTTTTTTCTTTTCTTTTTTCCTTTTTTAAATCCCTTTTGTTTCTTATTGATTCAGATGTAACTGATAGAATTCAATTACATGATAGAACAATTCACTTTCGTTCTCTGGTGCTGGTCTCTGACGAACAAAGGTTGCTTTTTTAATCTGTTCTCAGCTCATCGTCCACTATTGCTTATACAGGTTGGTTGATATAGAATTGTTGCACCATCTGCCGAACGTCTCCAGTTAACAAAAGTGATGTAGATATTCCATCTAGAATCCGATTAATATGTAATAACGTGCAGCCATGGATTCGTTTACATCGAAACACTGTTAACATACGATGTAGGTTCATTCAATTCACAATTTTTGTATATTTTACATCAAGTGATACCAACTAGAAGATATTTAAAAGCATGGATGCAATCTTTACCGTACAGTTTACACGATGAGCATAATTTAAAATGCAACCACCATCTCATAGCATCTACATATATACTATAAAAGCTTCTTAAAACTTTTGCATTACACAGGTCATGAATAAAAACTACTTGGAAGTTTGTAATTCAACGGGGCTTGTGGGGTTATGAATTTAAACCGTCTCTGAAGAGCATAACGGGCATAAGTTGTGAAAAACGAAATTGAGTATTAGGCCATTCGATTATTGATGTAAGATCTATTTGCAACTTGATTATTTTAAAGATGCACTTAATTAATGCCATTTTTTTAAAACACTTTAATTATCCTCTTCAATTCCCTCTCCCCTCTTGATTATTATTAAAGAAGCATTAATAAGAGTAATTCGAAAAAACCTTAAAAATTCAAAATAAATTCTACATCTATGATCGATATTATTAGGTCCTACGTAAACCACTAGAGAGAGACCGGAGGAGTAACTTTACAAATTTTATGTCATGTTTTGTTTCACTATATGCAATGCTCGGACCAATCCCAGTTGCTTCTACAATCACAAGTCTTGTATGTCCAAGCATCACAGTGCTGGACTCTGACACTGGTAACTTGTCACCAGGAATGCCATACCATGCCTATTTGCCTCCTCCTCGCTATTTTGCTTTTGATTTAATTATTTTATTTCGGTGACATACATTTGGTTGCGCTGCAGAGAAAGAACACCATCCAAAAGTAATGGTGTTAGGCCCTGAGTAATAATTCGTAGACATTAGAGTTGTTGTCGCCAGTCACACGTTTCAACATCTCAAAACTCGTACCACTACCCAAGAAATCAATTCTTTTGAACATCACAGCCCCACGTTCTGCTGTATCTTTACTCGAGTACACTGCTCGAAGCCTATCCACATGTCTTGAATCTGTATGAATTGCAGCTTCTATTTCATGGCCCAACAGATTCTCCTGCCACACCATAAAACACCTCATAACTAACGCCATGAGCAGTATACTTAATTAAATACAAACAGTTTTCTTGTTTAAGTATATAGCTCGTAGGAACAATAGAATAATTAGATGTCAGAAGTTTGAGGGCAGATAAAAAAGAACCGTAAAGGGCTGACATAATTGGACAACAGCCAGGCTGGCAAGAGAAGTCCCAAAAGAATATATGTTGTACCTGATAAAATGCATATATATGATCCAACACCTGTAGGCATGTAAATCCGTTGTGGCTAAAAAATGTTCTTGACGAAGGACCCATCTCAGCAAATCGATCAATCGGAAAGAGAATGGTAAGAAAATGGTTTTTAAGCATCAGTTCAGATTTCTCACTGCAAAGGATGGAAAGTTCATGAGACGTGGCAAATCAACGGCTCCTCAACTTACGAATATAAAAAATTAGAAACAACATAAATGATAGACTTATTTTGCACTGCATACGATAAAGACATTTGATACAATGTACTTGGAAAAAGAAGGGAAAATCTCATTTACTTGTCATCTTAACTGAAAAAGAGCAAACAACAGATAGAGTCAACAACCTTTCTCTTAGAGGCCGAGTGGAGTTTGAAAATGAAGCTTCTAAATCTTTGACGGCCCCCTTCGCATCACAAAAGGATGAAAAATGATTTTCACTAGGGTCTTCAACACTGAAAGAGTCAGTGTAAACGGAAGCTGTTGAAGTAGGTTCCGATATTGACCAGCAGATAGAATCCAGAAGGTTGTTAGGTGTTATCGGACGCATTGGAGTCTGACAAGTCTAGAAAAAGGAAAAACTAACATTATTAGAAAGAAGCCAGAATCTCCCAAAGCCCACTACACTCGGCCAACTCTGACAAATCAACAGAAAACAGTATACATGCTGCAGAAGAATATGAACTTGCCTCCCACAATTTACTCACAAAAGCAGTCAGCTGGCATCCTAAGCATAAAATTACAGCAGGGACTAGAAATAAACAATCAAAGACATGCCTGCATTCGATGACCACGGCGATTTCTGACGCCTATTTTTGCAGAGGTCACAATTTGCTGCCTTTCTTTGTAACTTCCTTTACTATTAACGCCCTGAAGATCTTCAGGGAGATTATGCTTAAGTGATTCCTAATATATAAGTAAAATGCATGTCAAATTTATGTGGAATTAGACAAAGCATAGGCTTGAAGGCATGATCAATTACAGCATGCTTACATGAAATTAGTGGGTTGACAATTTAAAAAGGTAAAAAAGACTATTAGTACCAGCATGAAGAAAACTATGATTAATTAATTTTCATCATTAAAAATTAACATCCATAGCAACCTATACACTTATTTTGGAAAGTTACTTGAAGTTGAACATGACAAGGAATTGGTCGAACGTTACATTCTCATATTAATGAAATTTTGTACTATGCTATGGAATGTTACAAAAAAAATAAAACAAAATAACATTATTGTAAAGAGTGACGAATTACCTCCCCTGTAAAGCCATTATGAATGTCCTCGAGCATCAAGCCCACTTGCCTTGCCAAATCAGCAGACATATGAACAAGCCTTTGCACTTGTTTCTCCTTGGCTGTTTTTAGAATCCACAGTGGCTGAGACATATCATGCATCACGAATTTCATTGTGAATATAAATAATACCATAGATACCTCTATACAGAATAACAACACAACAATGCCATCTTTACGTTTAGATAAGCCATACATTGGGACAACAGAGTCTGAGGCATGGAAGTTTCATTCCCTCTTGATACATCTCAATGTTCAAATAATAAGCATAAATATGCTACACTTACTGTTACAAAGTTACTAGAATATCCAAGATATCTTTGAATTGATGGCCCTTCAGTGACTACATGACTAGCATTACAACCAACAAACCACTGTTCCATGAAACTGGCACCTTCTCTGGAAGCAGTCTCGACAACCTATCAAACACGCAAAGCATCTGTATAAGCACTGAAATCATAAACTACTGTAATTCAAGCAGCAAAGTCAATCCAATAAAATCTGGCTTGTTTGCATGAACCTAGCACAATGATAACTGCAAGCACAAGAATTTCAAAAGAATGCAAATAGTTCTTGTTAGAGTGCAAAGGTATGCACATATGTATACCTTAGTACGCAACTCGGGTGAGATGTCTGAATCAACATATATAGAGCAACCAGATAAAGGCAAATCCACATTCTTGCTAGACTCACGCCCAAAAAATCTTTGAAATTCTTCATCTCTATCATTTTGCTTGGTTTCGAGAAAACTTGCAGGAAGACAAGAATTTTCAGCATTTCTATACCCGGAAAGCAGTTTATAATCATCCAAGTTCATATTGTTATTGCCATAATTCTTCACACTGTAAAGTGATTCACTCAACCTCACTGCAGCAGATGTAAGAAAAGAAATTCAGTCATAAGGAATGCTAATAAGTATCAATTAAATTCTTAAAGCTGTCTCATTAAATCAGTACTATTTGGTTTGTTATTGATATCTGTCTAAAAAATTACAAAAATAAAGTCATCATTCCTCAAAATTAGGAAAACAACGACTTCATTCATAGACCAAATTGGGAAGCACCTTCTTTATAATATTTGAGCACCAGATACATTGATCTTAACTGTGACAACTTCAACACAAGGTAATAAAACGATGAACATATGAAATTTGATGAAGTTCCTATCTTGCTCGGTAAAATGTACATACATTTACCAAAGGATTTAACCAAAATTAAACTAAAAGAATTACTCAGCAGAATACCGAATGAGCTCAACTGACCATTTCTTCTAACGCTATCAACAAACCAACCCAGAGTGACAATAAAAAGACCATTTCTCGCACCGTACTTCAGTGCATGCTCAAACTTACGCCCACTGAAGCTGTAACAAGTGTTAAAGATTTCATGCCAGGATTGGATCGATCAAGAAACACAGAATGCTAGAGGAAGATCAGTGCTGGGGACAAAAGAAGGCAAGTCATAGCATAATATAATAAGATCTTTTTAAACACAAAACAATCAAATTTAAACACAGTTGCAGCTGAATCCCTGGGAGGGGGTTTTGTTACTCCTGTTATCGTGAACGAAAACTCAAATAGTTTCATGAATAAGAAAGGATATCTGAACCGCCAAATGGGTACATTGAGGATGCAAATGGGGGCTATATTGGCCACCTAATCTCTCCGTTGCCTCCATGACCTGTTTCCTCGCTTCTGTCACAACAAAATTCCAGAGAACAATAATATAAGGAATAATTCTTCAACTCATGTGGAACTTCATGGTCTCTTTTTTATATGCAGGTCTTTCTGTAAAAAAACAAAACGGTAGGAGAAAGTAGGATGTCATGACATACTGAACATATATAATCAACTATTGGGATAGTTATAAGCGTACTCCTCTCAATTTTTTTTTTTTTGACTTCTATACTCACACGTTCATGCAAAATTAAACATAGAAAATTGAAGAAATTAAACCAAAAACACATATCGTAGATAGTGATAGACTCAATTCATCCGTATCTACCCCTCAAACTCAAAAATGACATGGAAAGTAAAAGACATAATCAGATTTTTGCTAATAACCACGGAGTGACTGGCTACTACATTCTTCTACATGAAACGCTATCCCAAGAGAAGAAAATAATTGCATACAAGGCACCGTTGAGGTATCAACATAGGAAAAACAATAAACAAATTGAAATCAAGGATGTTAAAAAACAAGCATACCTTTAGATAGACCAGTTACGCATATAACGAGACCAGCAAAAGGAGCACTTGATCCTCCTTCCATTGGTTCAGAGCCATAGAAAGATGAAACAGGAGTCATTGCCCCTGAAGATTGCATACACAAACCCCTGAATAAGTGCGATGAAGGTAAAAACAGTCCAGAGCATCCCTTGCTACTTACAACTTCAACTCTACCACCCCCCATAACCGTCACTAAAATAGTGAAATTTTTAATTACGCGGCAGCAGAATTAAGACAGCGAAAATACTAAATTTAAAGACGAAAACAAAAAATATAAATCATGAGAAGAGTTGACGATCATTCGCAGGCAATGACACATTAAAATCTTTGATAATTAAATACATAATAGGGCGGGAAATTTTTCTTGAGAAGAACACGAAAATGATTGGACAGACACAGGATCACGTAATGCAATCAAAACAACCCCGAAAACGAAAAGGACAAAGGAACAGACAGTGAGGAATGGGTCTATAGAATCTTGAGTAAAAGGGCGAAAGAGCAGAAACAGAGAAGATATATGCATTGGTGGTAATTCAAAGGCTTGAGGACAAAAAATGGATTTTGAAGGCGCTGCAAGGTTTGTAAATGGTAAAAGACGTCAGAAAAGCGAATTTTTTTGAATGTTGCACTCTGACTCCGCGTTCTCTGTGTATGTATGGAAAGACTGCTTCTTTGGTAACTTTTCCTACTTTATATCTCTGGCTCTCTGCTTTTGCAACGCATGTGAGAGCGTGGGTGGGCTTCTCCGCAAAAGGCATTAACTGGTGAGAGTCACAAGTCCACATCGCAATGAAATTGAAAGTTGGTGAGAGCCAAGGGTTTCAAAAGTTTCCATTTCGAGTGAATCCTTCAAATAAGAACAGTCTAATGTTCCACTACCCCGATTTCTTAGACTATGGAGCTAAGCTAACCTGGGTCTGGTGAGTGGTTCAGCGATGGCCGTGTCGGTTAGGTTCATGGCGGTCTGACGTGGAACGCTTGATTTGAATTGAATCGGTGAAACACACTTGGCTGTTGCAGAGTAATTTCAAAGTTGCCCGGACCAATTGAATCTTCCCTCGTCTCCTTCTCTTTTACTCTAAAATTTTAAAAGAAAAAATGTTTTAAAATAAGGGACAAATAGTAAATTCCCCTTGCTCCGATGAGCCAAACTCTCGAGCACGTTCAGGTGACACGAAAAAGCCATCTCGCATTGCGAGACATTTTTGTATGTGATGATCATGATCCAAAGTCCAAACTTCGTTACCAATAATCTAATTAGTTGACCATCACTATTGCCTGTTCCCACAAGATTGCTTCAGTTCATTCAAGGCATTGACTCCTACATTTACAACTTTAAAAACATGGCGATGTGGGCAGAGTTTAAACTTACAAACCAGGGCTCTGTTATAAAAAGTAAAAACAGAATGAACACCGAGCATTAATCAAGTTTCTACGTTTTCTTGATGGCTTATTGATTATCCAGTTAAAAAATCACAAGGCTAGCAAACACTTCTAAATTTCAAGATCATCTTTCACATTCCAAATTCAATTTCATCGGAAAGCCATTCATCATACCAAACAAGGCCTAAACATTGGCTTTGTGGAAGCTGATATGATAGCTTGGTTAGGGTTCCGTACAAGGCGCGATAATGGTCGTACTAATTAAATTTTGATTGTACTGATCCATGAAGAAAATATAGCGTGTCTTTGCTAACTCCGTTTGAAGTGGTTTTTACGTAAGTTTAGATAAAATTTATCTCACATACTTATCTCAGATTGTATGGAATCATTACCAACGCTTTTTCAAACAGGCACATCATCTTTGCCCACACACCCCAAGTGGAACTTGTGAAGTTTCCTATTTGGATGTGTACCCTATTGAGCTGTGCCATGTGGCTAATGAACATCGCTGGCCAAGCCTTTAGTCAACTTCATTATCTTAGTGGGGATGAAGACGAGATCAACACGGTGCCTATTTTTTTATGTTTCCTTCGTGTGTCACAATTCACGCCTAGCTTCACATTCAAATGCAGTGACAGCAGTGTCATAAAAATTCTTCTTGCAAAGAGTTGCGTCTTTATCAAGTTTATGCAGTCCATGGGGCTGCAAAAATAAGTAACACGGGACCGCACTTTGCAGTGAAATACGCAAATATGGAATGGAAAAATACGAAAGCAGTTGGCCATTCAGCTGTCCCTCGTGTTCTGAGCCATTGAATGCTATGGTCCCTTTCCTGGCTAGCCCCCTCCCCGCTTTGCCTGCTTTCAAAAATCTAAACTTTGTAGGTGATACTCACATTACTGGGTTACTGATTGAAACAGTAATATGTAATCCAAAAGATGGGCCTTTCCGGTGAGAGAGCTTAGACTTGAATCTCAATAATTAAACGAACTGGGGCAAGAGAGTTTCCAGAACCAGGAAGATAAAGAAAGAATACCATACAGTTAAGTAGATTCATTTGAACGATTTCACAGTTAGAAATAAAAAGGTCTGTGCTGGAAGATTGTGTGCATGAAAATTGGCCAATTCCTGGGAAGTAATGGACGGAGGCATGTCTTGTTGAGAACTCATGCCTAGGCCTGGAAGAAACAAAAGTAAAGGGAGTGGTCAACGAAGCTGCCAATCACTGGCCACAGGAAAAGTAAAGCTATCTCGAGTGGTAAGATTGAGCTTGAAAATTATGGTTCTTGTTTCAATCTTTTTTAAAGCCATGTGATTTATTCGCAATCATGAATAATGTCATTCATTTGATTTACAATATGGTGGGAGACAATCATAGGGAGCTAGAAAATGAAGATAAATATGGACAAAAAAAGCAGGAATATGGTGTCCAACTTCAAATGTTGAGGTTTTTTACTTTTTGTTTTTGAAATGGAAACTACTTGAAGACCAAAAAAGCACCACAAATGCTGGTAATGCGCATTTATTGTCTCACAGGCGCTTAATCACGAAGATACAAAGCCCAGAAAGCAAAAGCAGATAAATATGTTTAAAGACGGACATTTTTATGATACTTAAATATAAAAATGAAAAATATATTGAAAAAATAGTAAAAAGTGTTTGTTTAAAAATGTTTTTTGATGCAAGTTTCAAAGCGTTATTGCCAAGAAAGAGTTAACACACACGCACAGAGAAAGCACGGTTACCTTTGCTGGTATTACATCATGTTGATCAATAAAATTCTTAAATAAGAATTTTTACTATTTTTTTCAAAATTTGATGTAAGATATTTTCTAAAAAATATATTTTAAGAATTTTTAATGTTGTGACTATATTTATTTTAAAAAATTAAAATTAATTTCATCACCTTGAAATAGAAAAGAGCCGATGTAGGCAGATTGCCTTGCACGCTCATAATTTCCCTCCATTTTTCACTCGCACCGTCATAAAAATTTGAAAAATGAAAATGGTTTCGCTCCACTGCGCCAGTTCAAGGCGTTCGATCTACCAACCACATTACCCACACTGCTGCATTCAGCAACATCATTCCTCTAGAGAGTCGCCACACGATGAGATCCGTCTTCAACTTGGATCCTAGTCGGAGGCAGGCTCAGCTGGATTCTGCTCTTCAATCTCAGCTCGACTCTCCCATCTTCCAGCCGTTGGACGACGACATTGATGATTTCCATATCCCTCTTACCCAGACAACAGTTTCCCACAACTCACTTCGCTCCCAAGAACCCCTTAATCCTTCCAACCTCAATTGCCCCCGACCCAAGAGGCCCAAATTCTCTGTTGCTTCGGGCCACCTCGGCAAGGAAAATGAGGCCCCGTCGCCCTTTCAAAATACGGGTTTTCAGGGAAATCCGTCGTCATCTAAACAAAACACCACTCACGAATCCTATTACACATTGAGTTTCGCTTGCGATACTCCTTTACTCAATGGAGGGGTTTCTAGACGCGTTGAAAACTGCAGCTTGGATTTCATTCCGTCCACCATAGATTGCGGCCAAAGCGAGGGCGATCCTGAAACAGAAGGCTGGGTTGAAGGTTCGGTTTCCGACGGGTGCGCGAATTGTTCTTCTGAACCTGAAGACAAGAAGAAATGGAAATTAAAGGATGGTTACTTTCGAAATTCAATAGAATCAAAGTTGTTGGCATCTCGAATGGAAAGCTTCAACGGTGGGGATAGAAAATCTTCCAACGCAAATGTGAATAAAGATTTTGAGGCTGCTTCGGAGCTTGATCTGTTGCTCAATTTTAATTCTGAGTTAGACGAAGTTGATAGCTCAGCCGCTATGGCATCCCCTCATCAGGAGCGGGACGGTGTGCATGCTAATAGTGTCGGAGGCCTGGTTCAGTGTCCGCTCTGTGGAATTGACATTTCCGACTTGACTGATGAACAGCGAAATATTCATACCAATGATTGTATTGACGAAGGGGAAAGGAATCAAGATGTAAGTTCCGTATTTTTTTTCTGCTACTCATTTCCTCTCTTCTACAAAACTCACCAATAGTAATTTAGATTGGATTACATTATCGCCGAATTAGATTATTAATCCTTTTCAACGTCCGATAATGTAATCTTCTTACAATTTTGTGCTGTTTACCATCGCTTTCCAATGATTGAGAAGTATATAAGCGTTTTATATTTTTGCTACATATCTTCCCTTGGAGGTCAAAAACTTCACAGGATATTAGTTAATACTTTATTTGGCTGCATAGTCATGTGATGAGTAACAATGCCGTGTTACTATAACAATAATTATCTAAACTACTACGAGCTAATGGTACTAATCTCATGTAGATTACCCTTCCGGATGATGAGATGGGTCATCAACATGCTGCAAAGGCTGCCGCTACTTCTCCTGTTGTTGATTGGCTGCGTAATATGGGTTTATCAAAATACGAAGATGTTTTCGTGAAGGAAGAAGTTGATTGGGACACTTTGCAGTGGCTGACAGAAGAGGTTAGCTGTCTTTTGTAGCATGATCTCGTACCTTCAGCTTATTTTCATCACTCGTCAAAGTTGCTCCTTGAGTTTATGCGTATGCGCTTTTTTTTTTTTTATGGGAGTTTTGCGTGTCAACAGTTGGTTTGTCTTTGCTTTATGAAGAAAATCAGAAATAGCACCCCGATATTGCATTATATTTATGAACCAACTTGCCGATGAGTACTTGGAATTTTACCTGAGACTTGAGAGAATCACACGAAGATCAATATCCTTAGGAGAAAGAAAAATAAAATTTGCCTTTCTTCTTCCACACACCACGTAGAAAGCCCAATCCTTTGTTGTCCAACTCCTTGAGACATTCAATTTGCTAGTAATTTGACTTAGAATGACAGTGAGGCAGTACTGATCATCGGCAATTTTCTGTTGAAAACCTAATAGAAAATGGTTGGTAAAAGTAAGAAATTGTCCACTTCAGGTTTTCTGTCTCCTGAAAGAAATGGCTTGAAATACTACTTTGTCACTTTCTGTCATTCTGTTTAATTGCTTTTGTTGTTGAAGTATGTTTTATAACTTGATTATCTTTCTCTTGTTTCTATATCTGAAGGATCTCTTAGGCATGGGCATTACAGCACTTGGTCCCAGGAAAAAAATTGTTCATGCCTTGAGCGAACTTAGAACAGGCATTGCCTCTTCTAATGAAAAACATGATGAAGGTCTTCTAGAGCCTGGAAGGATTAGAATTCAGAGAGTTAAATTGCATAATGATCAATCAGAAAGAAAAGTTGATGAAATTAGCAAAGCAGCTGCAAACAAATTAATTACTGATTATTTCTCAGGCTCTGCTACCAACAGGAAGAAAGTTACTGCCACTCCTGGTGAACAGCATAGAATAAAAAACAACAGTTTGGATTCAGGTCGTAAGCATAAGGCGAAAAAGCCATCAACAAATAAAAAATGTCGTGATATTCCCTCATGGTGTTGCATACCAGGAACGCCTTTCCGGGTGGTAAATACTGAATAGCTCTCTAAATGATAAGCATATATTTGTTTTGTGTTACAGTCTATTTCCTTGATGAAAGCCTTTAGGACTTTAAATATATGCTGACTGTCAAGGGAGCTTCAACTTATTTTTTCTGCTGTTAAGTTCTGTTTTAGAAGTTTGACTGACTGAAAATGGTGAGTTTTCCATTATGGCACACGGCAATGCATTCCTCATTTCCTGTCAAGGAAATGCTCACTAATTATAGGGCTGACAACTTAAACTGTCTATACATGCCAATTGCACTTTTATGATTATGTTCCCTCCCGCTCTGAATTATCACCAACTTAGAGGAAGGAAAACAGTGTTGGTGAATGCTGGCATCAAAATTTAAAAAGACGAGGATAAAAAGAACATGGTATGAATTCAAAGAAGAATGCCTGTGATGAGTGTCTAAATCTGGAACTTCTGATTTTCCATTAAAATGCTAAGCTTTTCCCAGTAATTTCATGATATGGTTCTGAGTGCCTTGCAACTACATTTGAATATTTACAGGATGCTTTCAAATATCTTAGAGGAGATTGTTGTCATTGGTTTCTCACACACTTCCATTTGGACCGTAAGTTTGTTTCTGCTTGTTAGCATTCATTTTCACTCGTCACCCATAAATTTTCCAATGCAGCTTCCCATTTCCATTCACCCTCACTCAAGTAGTTCCTTTTTTATAACAATGTTTGTTAACATATATCTTAATTATATTCTGAAATTTCAGTTTTGGGTCTTAGATATTTTTTCCTCCACCACCATGGAGACAGATCTTCTTATCATATTTTAGCACAGATCTCCATCGAATAGGCTAGCAAAATAGTGGCTTTGGTATGTTAGATTCACATAGGACCTGGCTTTTTTAGAAAATGTTGTATCTATATTGATGGAATATATGTTCTTGAAGCGATTACTGCACCATCACAGACATTTATTTGGTATGAACAAAGTAGATGTAGTATTCATGCTTCTCTGAAATATGGAAGCACGTTTGATACCTTTATGCGTGCATTATGTTTACTGCCAACTTTTGTATATACTGACGCTCATTCCCCCAGT
>JANTPZ010092630.1:0-16071 GCA_025593235.1 Vachellia pachyceras
ATACTGTGACTTGCATAATTTGGCCTTCGACTCTTCTGATCAGTTAGAGTTTACATACTGTGACTTGTATTGTTTGTTTAGAGAAAATTGGCCTTCGACTCTTCTGATCAGTTATTGGCCTTCGACTCTTCACTGTTTGTTTGCATAATTTCCCCTAATAATGTATAGAATTGTTGATACGTTTTCAAAATTGAATGTGCAAACTTTTAGGTATTCAAGTTCATAGGCAACTATAGTGAGAAAGGAAAGCGTTTCTTGACTCAGTAACTTCAGAACATGAATTATGAGAAAGAGGGATTATGCAATATGGGTATATTTCTCCATAGTCACTGTTTTTTGTATAGGTTGTTTATCTCCTATTTGCATTTTTAATGTTCTTGCCTTTCTCTGCAGATGCTCTTTCTTCCCACTTAATGGAGCAAAAGTGAGTAAAAAGCTCTTTCTTCTGCAACCGTGAATGAAGACAAATATGATAAGGATTGCACTTTTGCTCAAATACAAACTCATACTAACTATTTAGTGGCCATGTTTCTCATTTTGAATGACTTATTGTGATTGTGATTTAGAACTGAGTTAATATGATAAATAAAAGAATTCTAATTACGAAATAAAAAATTAATTATGTATTCTTTTTCTTGAAGACTGCAGCTCTGGAACAGCAGAATTCTAAGGCCACCAGAGCATTAGTGGCTCGATCAGATATTTTAGAGAAGGAGCTAGGTGAAATTCAAAAGGTTTTGTTGGCAATGCAGGTAATAATCATTTCTTAAATATTTTATTTAAACACTGCCAATATCATGTCCCATATAAGATTCATGCTGTTTGTATATCATTGGGACTGAATATTATTTTTTTCATGAAGATGCAATATATATGACCGTGTTGCTTGCTAAGTCCATAAAATTTGAGTGGTCCCTTAGCTGCATCTGACTATTATATGCAGGAACAACAACAAAAAGTCAAAAACAACTTGATCTAATTCTTGCTATTGGGAAGAACAGTAAACTATGGGAAAGTAGACGCCAACAAGTCAGACAGTAGGCGATCAAGTAAGCATTGGCACTCATATTTTTCTCTTGATTGAATGCTACAGACTCCAGTAATATAGTTTGGTTTGATGATCTGTGGACCAATGTTAGTTCTGAACACGGGCTGCCCGTTACCCGTCAAAACCCGCCCGTTTACTGCCAGCCAGTTTAAAAGAGTTTAAACGGGTTCATGCACAGGTACGGGCTAGCCAGTACCCGTGAAATGTGTAACGGGCGGATAACGGGTTAGGCCACGAGCTGCCCAACCCGCTCGTTGCTCTCCCCCAGGTTTTATCTCGAAGTTTGTAAAAGCTATTTTCAAAATCACATCCAAACAAATCATAAAATTGGTTATTGCATATCCCACACGTGAGTGTTTTTTCGCGTAATGACCTTTTTCTTGGGCTTTAAGGAACATGAGCAGTTCCAAAACAAATGCATGGATAAAAAGTGAGAAACCCATAAGAAGAGTTTAGAAAAATAGATTAATTTCTCTTAATACAATGGATCAAAATTTGAATTTTTATGAAAAATATGTACACATTGGTATTTTACAATTGTATTGGAATTATAAACCAAGAGAAGATACATCAGAGAGAGGCCAGCGAAGAGGAGGAAACCATGCAATGCAAGTGGGAGCTTGATTGATTCTATCGAAGGCTGTGGGTCCCAAATCCTGATGATCTTTGCTCATTTTTATTGAAGAGATTAAGAAAATTAAATACATAATTTAAAACTATTTATTTATATATAATTAAATTATATATCAGTTTATAAATCAGATAAATTAGTTTAAAGAAAAATAATAAATATAAATATTTTTAAGTAATATATTTAATAGTTAAATAAAAATCAATGAGTTCTTGTATCAATGAATGTAGGTAGTATCACTTTGTCACCACACTCATGAACTTGCACCCACGGTGCCATGCATTGGATCACTTTAAGTACAATATGACGCTGCACAGAATTCTTCATTCACTCCAAAACAAAGCAAGAATAATTGATCAGAATGGGCGGTCATCTCCTAAGTGTGCTTCAGCAAGCGAAGAAAATAATCAAGTGGCCGGCACAACATTATGCTCACAGCCGACGGAATCATCATCATCACGAGTCATCACCGCCGGCGGTGAATAGCGAGAATAATAATAATAATGTTGTTCTGAGGGGACATGTGGCGGTTTAAGTGGGAGAGTTGCAGAGGAGGAGGTTCGTGGTTCCCATCTCGTACTAGCTTGAACCATCCCATATTTCTGGACTTGCTTCAGCGATACGAGCAGGAGTTCGGGTTTCATAATCCCATGGGTGGCCTCTCCCTTCCTTGCAAGGAACACCAATTCCTTCATCTCACCTCCCAACTCAGATCAAATGGCTCACAGTGAAGAATTGTAACTGAGATTAATTGATGAAAATGAAAGGCTTGTTGACAGCCTCTGTATTACAAATATTTATAGAGCATTGTTATAGAGCACGACTACATGGTGGTTAACAATCAGATCCACGTAGATGGGATCGTGGACAGTGCAGGGATAATGGATCCTAATAATCTGGGTATTGGTTACACATATGAAGAATTAGTCAAACTATTAACAGGAGATTTGGGCCTACGTAACGGGCTTGGAGTCCAAGCTTCTGAGTGTTTTAACTCCCCCCGTCAAACTTGGGCCAGGTGAGATTACTAGCCTGAGTTTGCTGCAAAAGATCCGAAGCTTGGAGAGGGAGATTGCCTTGGTAAATAGATCGGTCACCTGGTCAGATGAAGGAATGTATCGCACGACCAGCTTCCGCTCTAGCACTCGGTCCCTAATATAATGGACATAGAGCTCGATGTGCTTCGTTCTTGCGTGGAAGACGGGATTTGAAGCCAGCGCAGCGGCACTTACGTTATCGCACCAAGCAATCGGTGGCTGGCGGAGGAACAACCCGATTTCAGTCATTAGGGTTTGGACCCATGCGAGTTACATTGAGAGGTTTGCCAGAGCTCGATATTCAGATTCAGCGCTTGAGAGGGAGACGACCGACTGTTTCTTAGCTGACCACGAGATCAAAATGTCTCCTAGGTACACACAATATCCTCCAATCGAGCGTCGATCGTCGGGACATACGGCCCAGTCAGCATCGGAGAATCCTTGGAGCGTGAGGTGTGTGGCTAGCTTGATGTGAAGAGCTAAATTCATGGTGCCACGTAGATACCGAAAGATCCTCTTGACTGCCTTCCAGTGCACATCGGTCGGTGATGCAAGTAATTGACTGAGTTTGTTCACGGCGAACATAATATCTGGCCGTGTGTTCACCAGGTATTGTAATCCTCCAATAGCTTGTTTAAACATTGTTGGATTATTCATTGGGACCCCGTCATGCTTTGAGTAGTGGTTGTTGATTATCATGGGTGTAGGTACTGGCCTTGAAGCATTCATACCAAATTTTTCCAATAAGGTGGAAATATATCTTTCCTGTTTTAGATAGAGTCCAGTGTTGTCCCTGAATGCTTCAATCCCCAAAAATTTGTGTAGCTTGCCGAGGTCTTTTAGGGCAAAATGGGAGTTGAGTTGTTGAATGAATAGTTCCAGGGCCTTACTTGAGCTTCCAGTTATGATAATGTCATCTACATAGATGAGCACAAACAAAACAAATCTCTTGTTCTTGATAAAGAATAGGGAAGTGTCACACTTTGAATTCTGAAAACCCCAACGAAACATAGTGGTCTTTAATTTATCGAACCAGGCCCTAGGTGCTTGCCTCAGGCCGTATAGTGCTTTCTTTAGAAGACACACATGGTTTGGGAATTTTGGAGAGACAAAACCTTCCGGTTGCTTTAGGAAGACCTGTTCTTGTAGTTCTCCGTTTAAGAAAGCATTGTTCACATCTACTTGTCTGATCTGCCAATCAAATGTTACTGCTAGGGTCAGTACTAATCTCAAAGTGGCTGTTTTTAGTACAGGGCTGAAAGTCTCATCAAAATCTACCCCTGGGCTTTGTTGAAAACCTTTTGCCACTAGTCAAGCCTTTGGCTTAAAAATATTTTTGTCAGCTGCTGGCTTTAGTTTGAATACCCATTTGCAATCCACCACTTTCTGTCCTGCCACCTTAGGAACAAGTATCCAGGTCTGGTTTCTGATCAGGGCGTTATACTCATCTACCATAGCCTTCTTCCAGGCAGCAGTGTTAAGCGCATCTTCTACACTGTAAGGTTCTACTGGAGAGGTGTCATCAGTTGAAATGTGGCCTATATAGGGTGTCTTAGATTTGTGTATGCCTACTTTACTTCTTGTCACCATGGGATGTGTTTGGATGTTTGCTGGGATACTATCTCTAGGTTCAATAGGTCTAGGTTCTGAGATTGGTTCTGTTGGAAATTGTGGATTAAGTAATATGCTGCTGTCTGGATGTGTTTGATCAGGGTTTGGTGGAGATGAAATAGGTTCAACAGGAGAGGATATGTCCTAGTTTGGTGGTATGGTTGTGATGTGTGGCTGGTTCAGGTGTGTGATATGATTGGAGGAGGATAAGGGTTCAAAGAAGGTAGTGGGATGCAAAATTGTCTCATCGGGTAATTTCTTTTTGTCAATAAAGCCAGTGGAGAAGGGAAATTCTTCTTCATTGAATATCACATGTCTGGATATATATATTCTGCCTGCTGAATTTAGGCATTTATAGCCCTTGTGTGAGTTACTATAGCCAATAAAAACACACTTAGTTGACCTGAACTGTAATTTGTGATCATTGTAAGGTCTTAAACAGGGATAGCATGCTGCACCAAAGACTTTCAGGTTATTATAGTCTGGTATTTTGCCAAGCAGACGAGAATAAGGAATGTCACCTTTGAGAGCATTTGTGGGCAGCTTGTTTATTAGTTCTGTGGCAGTGTGGAAAGCTTCCCACCAATAGAAAAGAGGCATCTTTGCTTCTGCTAGGAGAGTGAGACCTGTCTCAACTATGTGCCTGTGCTTTCTTTCAGCCCTTCTATTTTGTGGTGAGGTGTAGGGGCAAGAGTGTCTGAAATGGATACCTGTGTTACTCAAGACTTGTGAGAAACTTCGATATTCGCCTCCCCAGTCACTCTGAACTGTTTTGATCCTTGTATCAAACTGGTTTTCTACCAGTCTTTTGTAGTTTAAGAATGTAGGCAAGGCTTGATCTTTTGTTTTTAGGGGGTAAATCCATGAGTAGCGACTGTAATCATCTAAAAACAGAATATAGTAGCGAAAACCATTCATAGAATTAAGTGGGGATGGTCCCCAAAGGTCAGTATGTATCAATTCTAGTGGCTTGGTGGCATGAGAACTTGACAATTTGAAAGGAAGAGAGTGTGATTTGCCATATTTGCATGCTTCACAAAACATCGAAGTTTTATTATTGGAAACTTTCAAATTACAAGTGCTAATTAACAAATTCAACATTCTATCATTTGGATGACCAAGTCTGCGATGCCAAAGAGATATGCTAGTACAATCTGAATTTCTGTTCTGACACACAATTTCAGTTGCTTTACAGACCAATATTGCAGCGTTTGGAGATGAATGCTTGCTGCTGACCCGAACATGCCACCGTCACTTGGATTTCCCGTGAGTACTGTTTCCCCTATTTCCTGATCCTTCACAAACACACCCTTTGTGTTAAAAATCACATCAGCCTTGTTATCATCAGCCACTTTGTACACAATAAATTTTTCTTAATTTCTGGTGCAAGCAGAATGTTTTTGAGTGTGACCCTTTTATTGGGAACACTTTGAATTGATGAGTTTCCAACTTTCAGAACTCCAATGTTATAACCATCACCAACAGTAATTTTTAGCTTACCATTTATGTCAGATGCATTTTCCAGTTTGTTAATATCATTGGTAACATGACTGGTTGCTCCGCTGTCTAGGTACCACGCATCGTCTGCAACAGTTTCTGGTGTTGCCCAATAAGCACGGTCAAAATCTAAGGTTTCAGAATAGTTAAAATTCCTCTTGCCTGCTAGGTTTCCTTTTCTGGAAGAGGGAACAAATGAACGGTCGAATCTGTAAAAACACATCTCGACGGTATGCCCGAATTTCTTGCAGAGTTGGCACTGAGGTTTATCCACATTATCACTTTCAGAGTATTGGAAACGGTTTGATCGACCCCAGGTGCCTCTGCCACGTCTCCCTCTTGACCTTCCTCCACGCGAATTGCCTCTGGAGTAAGTGCCTGCATTGGAACGGGCCATATTCACAAAGTTATTGTTCACAGAAAGATGTGCCAATTGACTTAGCTATTCAAGACGTGACTCAAAAGTGCAGAGGGTGGTTTGTAAGTCAATCCAGCTGAGAGTATCTGTTTGGTTGGATAGTTGAACCACCACAGCATTGTATTCACCATCAAGGCCAGCCAAAGCTTGAACAATCAAATCAGCTAGAGGAATTGGACTGCCTGCAAGGTTAAGTTGATCAGCAACACTTTTCAATTTAGTAAGATATTCTGTCATCTTCATCTCTCCTTTTCTTGTGCGTTGTAGTTCTGAGCGTAGCATAAGGAGACGAGAGCGATTTTGGGCTCCAGCCAATTGTTTAGCGGCAGCCCACAAACCTGCAGAGGTGGACACACTTGTCATTTCAGAGGAGATATCAAGTGTCATGGTGTTGAGAAGCCAACCAAAGAGCAGCTGATCAGTGGATTGCCAATCTTCAAAATCTGGGTTGAGTTTTGTTTGGTCCTTTTCAGAGATAAACTGTGGTGGGCATGGTTTGGTACCATTAATGAAACCTTCAAGCTTGTATCCTTTGATTATAGGAAGGACATGAGTAAGCCACATGAAGTAGTTGGTTCTGTCCAACTTGACAGAACAGAAAAAGGTAGGGAAATTGTTTTTGTCTGAGGCTTTGGGAAATAGAGAATTTGCAGAAGTGCTAACTAGGGCATTGTCAGGAGTGGTCATGGCGTTTGGCCTTTGTTGGCTCTGATACCAAGTGAAGAATTGTAACTGAGATTAATTGATGAAAATGAAAGGCTTGTTGACAGCCTCTGTATTACAAATATTTATAGAGCATTATTATAGAGCACGACTACATGGTGGTTAACAATCAGATCCACGTAGATGGGATCGTGGACAGTGCAGGGATAATGGATCCTAATAATCTGGGTATTGGTTACACATATGAAGAATTAGTCAAACTATTAACAGGAGATTTGGGCCTACGTAAAGGGCTTGGAGTCCAAGCTTCTAAGTGTTTTAACTCTCCCTGCAGGCTTCCCCTTTATTTTGATTTCATTTGTTACCAAAACCTACTTGTAATTAATTACACTTCATCACATGCATGTAATTAATCCACGTTATCCTGTTTATTTCTTCCTTCATTCAACTGTACCATGGCTTGGATTAGTGCGTGTAATAAATTTTTTATGGTTAATAAAATTTGTCTTTTAGTTCATTCAACTTCATGCATGTAAAATTTTTTATGGTTAAGGGAAATTATTGCAAAATGAAGGAATATAAATAATTACTAAAATCTCTTCATATATAGTGCCTTTTATGTAATATACTTTCAAACCATCAAGGAAGAATTAAATTATTTAGGAAAAATTAATCTTTTAATTCTTAAATTTTTAATCAATTTATAACTCAGCCCCTTAACCTTAATGGACGTGATTCTGTTCATGAACTTTTCACACTCTTAATCCCTTAAGTAGTAATGGACGTGATTCTGTTCATGAACTTTTCACACTCTTGAAACTCAATCATTATTTTTTTCACATTTGTTAAAAAGTTATCGTTGATATATAAGCCAGTACATAATTAACTGAGTGTCTTACGTGTAAATTTAGTTAATAGGTGCCAATTTAGCTGTCAAGTCACCATCTCCAAACATCTTCGTCAACCGCCAGGTCTTTGCAAGGAATCTCGTTGTTGCTCTATGCGGATTCCAACAAGGTGCTTCTTCTGTGCATGCAGGGAAGCTCTTAGTTACCACCGTCGCTCTTGGCCTCATTCTCTTGCTCCTAACAGATTAGCACTAACTCACATCACCATAGGCTTGATCATTGCGACCCTGCTTTAATTTATTCTATTCTTTTGGTTGGCAAGAAGAATTTTCTTCTCAAGTTGAAGCTTTATATTTTTTTCAAGGTTCTTTGTTGTTCGGTTTTTTTATCCTTCTCGGTCTAGAACTTGTTAGCAGGATTGCAAGCATCAGGAGGTAGGAGCTGTACTGTGGAACTCTCAAAAAGCAACGCAGTGGTGAGATTCCTTGCAGAGACGAAGAGGTAGGTTTACAGTGATGGGGATAGTGGGTCCGTTTGGAAAAGCGGTAGGGAAGTACTTTTACACAAGTCGAGGTAAATATGTGGAGGAGACTATATCGTTTTACAGAAAAACACTGTTGAACGTGTTTTTAGGTTATATATAAGTGTTACCAAACAAGCACAGTGACTTGGTGGTCAAATTAGCATTTTTACTTCATAGATAGATGATTAGTGATGAACTAGCTGGATAAGTATAACTTTTCTAAAAGAATGTAAAAATATAAGGACTAAATTTTAAATGAGTTAGAAGGTGAGGGACTGAGTGGCATTAAAAGCTTGTTTGGATGTGATTTTAAAAATAACTTTTTATATATTTCTAGGTAAAACCTAGGTTTTGGAGAATAGATTTTACAGATTCCAAGGCAAAACCTAAGTTTTGAAATGTGATTTATGTTTGGGAAGTTATTAGCTTTTACGGATTCCGAGGCAAAAAAGTGGGTAGGAAAGAGGAAAGAGAAAGAAAGAAAAAGTAGGAAAGAGAAAACATATGTTTCAAACTGAGGTTTTGTATCCAAAATAACTTTTGGGAAAAGAAATTTTGCTTGGACAAAACCTCGGTTTTAAGGTAAAACCTAGGTTTTGAAACCAAACCTAAGTTCTAGAATTGGTTTCAAAACAAGCCCTAAATCATACTTAAGTGACTGAGTTATTAATAGATTAAAAGTTATGGCAATGCTAGGAAAACGGGCTCAGCCCGCGGGTTGAGCCTGCCAACCCGCGGGCTGAGGGTGGGTGGCAGCCCGCGGGTTGGCAGGCCAGCTCGCTTTTTTATTTTTATTTTTTTAAATTTTTTAAAAAATTAAACCTTTTATAGTTTAAATAGCTTCAGATGTTATTTTAAACCTTATTATTTCATCTTCAATGCATACTTACTTTGGAGATTGTTGATTATGTATTATGTTTTTGTATTGTAAACATTGTTGATTATATTTTTTTTAGAAATGTATTGTATTTTTCTTCCGAAAAATTAAATAGACTTGGTAAATTTGTTGTATTATTTTTTTAAAAAAAATCAATAAAATAATAATAAAAAATAAAATTTAAAAATAAAAAAAATGACGGGCTGACGGGCTAAACGGGCTCAGGCTGCCAAAACGGGTCCGTTTCCCTGCACTAGTTATAGGACTAGAATTTAACTTTCCCCCATATATTTAACATGTATTAAAAAATTGTATAAAAAAACATGTATTAAAAAAAAAGAACTAAGAAATCGGAATCATCAATTCGATCTTTTTACCGATTGGAGATCCTCGAATGAGATGAGGTTGTGCAAGAATGAACCTTGATAAAGGCCTGGACGAAAAATAATTATTAAATTATCTAAGCATTTTAAAATTGAAATCTAACTGTAGTTGTTCCTCTTCCCATTGAATGTCTTATTATTTATCACCTTGCAAGGGAGAAGTCCATTATGTTAAATCTAAAAAAAACCCCTTCTTTTTAATAAATTTTATATGATTTTTTGTTAAAAAAACATGCATTGTTTTATTGAAGATCATCTTATTTGATGTGTTATCTGACATTATGTCCGTTTGAAAAAGCGGTAGAGAAATACTTTTACACAAGTCAAGGTCAATATATGAAAGAGATTATCTCGATTTGCAAAAAAATATTGTTGAACGTGCTTTTGATGAGTGTAAAGGCTTTGCCAAACATACCTATTAACTTGTTAACTGTGAGCACCTCTTTTAATTAAAATTTAAATTTTGATTCACCGATCATATGCTAAATCATCCAATGTAAATTTTGTATAATAAAACTTCATACTCTGTTCTCTCTATCCAGCCATCACTACACTTGGATTTCGTAGACTGAACTTGGGATGGGCCCCAGCCCACTTGCCTGTGGGGAAGTGGTGTGTGTTTTTTAGGGGGAAAGAGACCTGATCGCATGGTTCAAGACTTAATTAGTAGCTTTATTATTCTGGTTAAGAAAAAAAAAAAAGTACTTGTGTTAGGTGGTGCACCATCGATCACCCCACGTGTCCCATCCACAAATTGATTAGTGGTCAGTGGCCACTATTTCCGTCTGTATCCTCTCTCCTAACTTTTTTTTTTAAAAAAAATCTGAATGCATACTCTCCAAACTCACAAGGACTTGTTTGTTTTATTTGCAAAACACGCAGCTTCCTCCCATATCATCCTTTTCAGGAAAAATCTCCTATAAATACCTCTTAAAAAATGATAGATTAATACTTTGTTAATAAATGGATATTTTAGAATTTGATTAAAAAGATGAAACTACCCTTAAAAAATTCAACAAAGCAAAAACTAGAATTATAATTCCGTATAACTTATCGATAACTCTTTTAAAGGGAATGATAAATGATGTAATAATTTTGATAACTTTTTAATTTGAATGCTTCTGTTGCTTATTTAAGTTGACAACATTTCGTAGTATATTGATAACTTTATTAAAATGAATGGCAACTTATTTCATCTTCATGAGCACATCTCCACTTGGGTTCCTATGTTATTCAATTTAGTTTAGAAAAACAAAATTGCATTGTTTATTAACAACTCTTTTAAATGAATTGATAAGAGTTCTTTTGTTATTAACAACTTCTCAACTCTACTACCTCTGTTATTCCGTTGAGTTGATTAACAACTTTTCATAACGTATTGATAACTTTGTATATCTAATGACAACTTATTTTATATTTTTTACAGTGTTCCATTTAGTCGGTATTTATATTATTCAAAGGGATATAACATATATGATTCAGAAAACATCACAAAATATTACATATACATAATAATATTGGTCAGTATTTACCTTATGTTGTTTCTAGCGGATAAAAATTGGGAGATTTAGCCTCATATCCCAAATAAACAAAATATTTAAGGAATGGTCTCATGTAGAAAAATATTTAATGAAAGGTTCCATTGACAACATAAGGTATTGTCAACACAGCACATGGTGTTGTTAATACAAGGACCTCATGTTGTTAATGGGACCTCTTAATAAATATTTTTCTACATGGACCATTCCTTAAACATTTTACTTATTTGGGACATGATGCTAAATCTTCCTAAAAATTTTGTAGGCAGACACTTTTCACCAATTACTTTATAATTTAAATGCTAAGTTCAAGAAATTTATTTAGCACATGATATTATTTTATTATTTTATCATAGAATGCAACAATCAGACATTATTTATGATTAGAGGTGGTAATGCGGGTTAGCCCGCGGGTTGCAGGCTGACCCGCACCAGCCCGCCAACACCTCCCCTGTTGTTGGCGGGCTGCAAAAATACAGCCTGCACCGCCACTGGCGGGTTGGCGGGCCCCAGAATATTTTTTTATTTTTTTATTCAAAAAAAATTAAATTTCTTTCTTCCTCCTCCTTTTTTTTCCAATTTTTTTCATAAGATTGTATAGCCATATCATATTAATTGACACATGAATCTTTTTCTATTAATAAATTTTCAATAATGACATTTTTTTTATGTTTTAAAACAAAAATATAAATATTAATGTTTTGTTATAATTTTAAATATAGTATTATAGAAAGTTGATATGAAAAATAAAAAATTTTATACAATTTTTAAATGTATTAAGTATTATTTATCATACTTTAAAAAATATTAAGATAAAAAATGTAAAAAAATATATAATATATTATTTTTAAAATAAAAAAAATAGGCGGCGGGTTGGCGGACCGCCAACCTACAGGTTGAACCCGTCCAACCCGTTTTACCGGCTCTATTTATGATGTATGTAGCACTTTAAAATTATATATTATTTTCTACTTTAATCATAATTACGGTACATCTACAACCATAAATTATAAATAAGATTATATTGCTGGAAGTATTGGGAAAAAATAACATCATATTGCTAAATGTCGTATCGATATAACTAAAATGATGAATCTGGGTAATAACATCATGTGTTGGACAGTGCTTTTAACCATTTTTCACAAGAGTGCTTGTAATCTTCTATTATTCAAATGAGGGTATTAAATGCGGATAAAAATTTGATGGGCAAGTTAAGTTAAATACCAAACGATTATCAGCATTTTCCTCCATACTCATGTAAGATTGCTGCCATACTATCAGCTAAGTACATACATTCTCCTTCATAATTAAGCGAACCCAGCTTGCAGCGAATTGATCATCAGCTTATATTCTACCCCAAAACTTAATCAACGCTGGTGTTTAATTTAATCAAAGGCTTGAAGGATTTAAAAACAGTTAGAAAAACACAAGGTGAGGAATTTCAAAACGTATTTGAAGCTTTGAAGAAGGAATGGCAATGCCATCCAAACAGGGCACACAGCTGTTGCAGCACATGCTGTGCTTGGCCTTTGTAAGGAAGTGTAATAATTCAATCGCTATTTTGGGAGGCCATTGCGGCCCATTCGGTCCTTTCTTCTCCTTCTCTCTTCATTCATGTTCTCTACTACGAATCTCGCACAAGACAAGGTAGCTTTCAAACTCTCACTTCTTCTTCAAGCCCGCAGCAGCAATCTCAACACTAAGCAAAATCCCTATCACTTCTACTGAGTTGTAACGTAGAATGGAGGCAGTTTTATCAAGCAAGAAGAGAAGCGTCGCGAATGGACAGGTTCTAGATGGTTCCAATATAATGGAATTGGTTGGTAACCATCAAGTATTCAGCAATTTTGTGGATCATAAGTTTCGGGAGTTAGATAGAGACGGTGACAGTAAGCTCTCGGTGAAGGAGCTTCAGCCCGCCGTCGCCGATATCGGTGCTGCTCTCGGATTGCCTGCTCAGGGCACGAAACCTGAGTCCGATCACATTTATTCTGAGGTTTCTGCTCTCTCCACTCAAATTTTTCTCGTTTTTCTCGGATGCGAATGTTCTAGATGAGTTCTCTTAATTCGGTGATTACGCTAAAATCGCTTGGAACTTTAGCAATGTTGTGAGGTCGGTGAGTTGAATATGACAACTAACATAACTTAATCAGGTTAATTTCTTGGGATTTCGAGCTTGGACCCTGCATTATAGGAGAAGAGACCGTTACCAGTTTTAATTCATTATTAAGTAAGGATTAAGAGAACGATGGAGAGCCATAGATATACCTGGACCTTTACTTCTGCTTAACTTGTGGTTGTGGAATTCTGTCATTTCGATGTTCTCGTAATTATTATGATTCCTCTAGAGAATTTTTGAATTATCGTCATCATCACATCTGTTTCATTCTCTCGTTTCCCGTTCTTGTTGATCGTAATAATATTCTTTCTGTGGCCGGGTTTTAAGTGACGTCGGAAAGAACCGGTCGCTCTCTTCGACTTTTCCTCTGTCCCTGGCCCACTGTAAAATCTCCCGGTTCGATGCTTCAAGATGCTTAGGCAGGAAGAGACTAACATTTGTTTTGCTTATGGTAAACATACTTAGTGTGGTTTAGAAAAACGATGGTTTAGAAAAACGATGGAGAATTACTTTTACGTAAGTCGAGGTAAATATATGAAAGAGATTATCTTGTTTTACAGAAAAACACTGTTAAAGTATTTTTAGATTCCTGAAAAGTTTTGCCAAACGGAGGTTTGTTGATATTCTTTCTTCTCATTTGAGGCTAGCCAGTAATATTCTTCTTCGGCTTCAAACAACAAGATCTCGGATCGACGTCTAACTGCCCCACAAATATCCTTACCTAAGTGACGATCGGTATTGAGGACTCTGCTTTTTGACATTCAATTGCTTTTCCTGCTCTTCTGAACCTTTTCTTGGGATTAAACTGTCCTCAAAATTTCATGCACTTGCACAAATTTTTAAAATCGTTCAAAATTTGAAAAGTAAATAAATTAAGAAGCACGTCAACAATAAATAAGTAATAAAATGACATCCAATCATTATACTTTTATATACTAATATATTGATCTATTGATTGTTACCTTAGTATTTCAATCTATAATTATTTGAATGAACGATAAAATTCAGAATTCGTTTAACTCTATCATAAAATAAGCTAAATACCTAGAATATATTATATATTATTAACTCATGGTGATTATTGCTGTTTGGACTAGATTAAGATTCTAAGCTTTACTATTTAGAAGTTTTTGTATAGTTTGGACTCTGAAGTTACAAGTCAATACGCTATTGTAGTCAATGATGAACTGCGTGTACCCAAGATTATTTTTGAAGCCATTGCTCTTGTGGGGAATGGAGGCAAGCATAGTTGTTCTTATATATACTGGCATACTTAAGGGAAAAGCAAATTTCATACCTACTATGCGCCTAAGATGGACAAACAATGAATATATAATGCCCAAGATGTGACGGCCACAAAAGGAAAAAGAAGTGAAATATTTATACAGTAATTTACTTGTTTTGGACCCTGGCACTGAAGTGGGTTTTCTTCTTCTTTCTGGCTTCCTTCTTTTTCTTTTTTGAGCCTTTAGGTCTGTGATATGCTAAACGCTATCGTCATGCAAAGAAATATGCTGGGGAAGACCAAGCTCTAAGCAATTCCTTGAGTTCCTTTGATGATTTTTGCTGTTTGCTTGTTGAATTTTCTATGCATTGTAAAACTTTCTTTTTATTTACTCCATATATATGTGTGTGTGTGTTTGTAGGTTTTGAATGAGTTCACCCATGGGAAGGTGGAGAAAGTGAGCAAGGCTGAGTTCAAAGAGGTTCTCTCTGACATTCTATTGGGCATGGCTGCTGGGCTGAAGCGAGACCCCGTTCTGATACTTCGTATTGATGGGGAAGATCTATTTGAATTTGTTAATGGTCCAAGTTATGAACCAGAAATGGCTTCCATATTCTTCGAGATTAACTCCCCTAACTCATCACTCCATGACCATATAGTTGAAGCTATGGGGAAGCTTACTGTTGAACAGGGAATTCCTCCCATTTCTGATTCTTGGGTAGTTCATTAACTAAACTTTAAATGATGCTGTACAGATACTTCGGACTTTTGATTTTTCTGCAAATTTTGTTTTTGAGTGATTAAAAAACCATGAATATTAATTTGATGTGCTTGTAAGGGTCTTGTTCTCCATTTCAAAAGTGAGAAATTCTAATGCTCGTTGCATTTAGGTGTTTAACAACATTGTGGATCTGGCACTACAATCTGAAGCAGGCCCTGATTGGGATGACCCCGTTTCTCAAGAGATTTTTTTGATGGAATTCAGGAAAGTGGCTCTGAGAATGGCTGAACATCTTAAGGAGCAACCTGTCATTGTTGCCCACAGTCAAAACACTTTTGATGGAACTGGTGTTAAGAGACTACTATCCAGCAAGTTGGAGTTAGAGAAGGTTTATTTTTCGTTGTATTTCCTGTAAATTTTTTCATATTCTTGGTTCTTTACAGTAGTTGGAGCAATGAATTGCAGACCTTGAACTCGGCTTTGGAAAATCTGCCTAAAGATCGCCAAGGAAAAATGTCAAAGGACCATCTGCGGGTGGCTCTGGATGTGGTGTCTCCATCTGCTGGTTTGCCTCCAATTGGTGCCATTGAAGAGGTACGTTGCAAATTCTTCCACTTTTTTTTTATCTTGTATGTTACAAGAGTATGTGAAGAGTATCTTCTGGAGCCATTTATAAATGTGAAAATCGCGGGTATGATTCACAGATGGATAAAGTCATTGGGGAAGTCTTGAAGATGATGGATGCAGATGATGGAGAGACGGTTAAGGAGGAGGAGTTTAAGAAGGTTTTAACAGAGCTATTGGCAAGTGTTATGTTGCAATTAGAGGGCAATCCCATATCAGTTTCTTCAAATTCAGTTGTGCATGAGCCCTTGGGACCTTCCACGCTTTTGCAGCCACCCTTGCATGAAAGTTGAAACAGTCTACCTGCG
>JANTPZ010092631.1:0-15305 GCA_025593235.1 Vachellia pachyceras
ATGGCCATATGCATATTAAAGTGAAGTTTGATGTGTCACATGTTTATATGTTCATACACATGCTTTAAAGTTATGTATGCACATTCACAATATCTTGATTATGTGGTTTTGCTATTGGGATTCCCAAATCTCATTCCTCACCAACTAATCATGTAGGTGGAAGCTCAAGCAAGGGTAAGGAAAAGATTATTGATGCATGAAGAAGTTGCTCCTTGCTTGCATAGTTTTTTGTGTAAATATTAAGTTGCTAACTCTCTCTTGATGTTGTATTGTAACTTTAAACCTCTACACAAAGTATCATGGGAATGTGTGATAAGGCATGCATGAAAGTGGACTAAAACTAACAAGGAATGTTAAGGGAATGGTCATGCATGATAAAGAAGAGTTAAGGACCAAAAAGAAGTTTTGGTGAATTTTAACAAAAAATTGGTTTTCAAAGTTAAGGAGTTCCAAAGGCCCTGAAAAATGCTTCTGCTTCACGTCACAAGGAAAAATAGCAAAAGAGCTCTGAATGAGCTGAAACTTTCCAGTCAGAAACTACACATCCTGAGCTTTAAAATAATATAAAGTTTGTGAAATTTGGATGTGTATTTTGAGAGATATGAATTTTCAAAGTTTAAGGTAAAAACTGGAATTGACCAATTGAATAGTAAATGGTTTTCGAATAAATGATTCAAATGGACAAGTTTTAGGGCCAATGAGTATTTTCCCCTATAGGTCACTTAATGAGCTAAATTTAGAAATTGGAACCACTCCATTTTGATTTTTCTACAATTAATTATGATTTTTCAATATTGGGTCAGAAATCTGGAAAAAAACCCGCAAACAGTAACAACGTTTTTTTTACGTTTTTTGAAAATCCAAATTCATAATTTTGGGTCAAATTTAATATTTAAGACCGAAGAGTGGTTCAAAAGTGATCTTTTATGATATATAAGGAGAAAATAGGATGTGTTACAGTACTGACTGGGTATTAAAATGTGGGAAGGGTGAAATGACCATTTGACCATCCCACCTTTTTTCCTTTTGTAAGTTGGTCCTTCTTTTCTTTTCCTTTTTTCCCTGATCCTCTCTCTGTTTTTTCTTTCCTTCCAGAATATTACGTTCTTCTTGTTTTTTGATAAGAATACTTGATAAGGACAATTAATCTATTTGACGTCTTTTCTGCTGGCCTTTAATTACAGCAAGTTCAGTTATAACAATGCCGGTGGAGTTTACAGAGGAGTTCAACGTTGAGACCAGCATGAGGGGAGATTATAGAGATTTCATTCAACGACTACGACGACGACTTTGTGTGAGATCTTCCCACAATCGTCCTGCTCTTGCTATTCAACAGAATCCCCCACCCTATTCTTCGATTTGGTATTACGAACCAATAATCGTTCTGTGAGGTTCAGGTTTCGATCGGACAACCTTTACATTCTTGGCTGCGACCGATTCGATGAAAACAATCGCCCGTCGAAACAGCTGCTAGAGCTCGACAACTGGTCTGGGAGGAGGTAAGAAGAAGAAGCAGCAGCAAAAGGTACTTGTGCATCTAATTACAGAACCTAGGACTGAATTCATAGGTTTCGAAGGTAGCTATACGGCTCATGAATCAATGGACGAGATGAGAGTTGGGGTTCACAACCTAGAATATGCTGTAAATTAACTAACCGAAACAACAAGCGGCCGGGGAGGCTAGAGCACGTGCTTTAATTGTTGTTATTACGATAATTTCTGACAGTTTCGAGAACAGCCCTGGCATTAATCATCTCACAGAAGCCCTAATCCAAGGTTGGATTATAGACTTAGTTCGAAGTTGGGCCCCTTAATCTGCAGCTTTGTTCCGAGCTGATGCTTACCTAGATGAAAGGTTTGAACTTCCAGAAAATGGCATACGAATTCCACCAAATAACAGGAGAATTACAGCTATTGCACAAGGTGCAGAAATACTAGGTATCTTGTTGGTCTTTGCTTCAGGGGACCAAGAAGATTCCCAGAAGTGGTCCTTGATGAAGGACGGTGCTTTTTAGGGATACCATTTGTGGATGTTTTCTCGGTGAATATCAACAAGATAGATGATGAGGATCCTGGGAAACTAACTATATGGAACAATTACAATCAACAATGGATTATTTACACAATATATCTACAACCGTACGAGGAACAACTATGAATCCATCAGCTTGATACACGCAACTTCATAAATCCAAGGGTTTCAACCGAACAATTGGACGACTGGAGGATGGGTTATTCCTTTTCTTTTTTTTTTGGCATTTTTTATTTGAAATTTTAGACACCCTTTTTCCCCTCCAATGCAGTACTTCCTTCCCTCTACGTCCTCATAAGAAAATTATTTTAAATTGGGTTCATTCTTTACATATTTTAAAAAAGAATTTAGGCGAAAATTTAGTGGGTTCAAGATAAGTGCAATTTATTGTTAATATATTTTGAGAAGAATTTGAGTAAAAATTTAGCGTGTTCAAAATTAGCAAATGAGTGGGTGCAAAATAAATCATATAGTACTAATATATACTTAATTGTGCGGAAGTCGGGTGCCGCTGCACCCTGTGAAACCAACGTAGGTCCGCCTATGCCATCAGGCCACGTCAAAATGCTACGTTAACTGGGCCATCTGAATCCATCTCTGCCTTTGGGAATGTCACAATCAAGTTGGTTCTCAATGATATGGACAAAATCTCATGGGACGATGTTATCATCAATCAAGATATGGGATTCTGCTAACATCGGAAATTTGTATGACAAGCTCATCTCTGAACAACTAGACAGCGGCAACGGTTCGGTGACTGTAAATATGCGGTGCTGCAAAACGATGCTGCTGCTGCTAAGGTTACTGTTAATCTTAAAGAAGGAGGGGAAGCAACAGCTGAGGTTTATGGACATGTTTCTGTTTGTTATGGCAATCGGATGGATCCTGAAGCGACATGTTTGTTGTTCGAAAGAAAATCTGATAACTATGTTGAAGTGAATCGTTGGCAGAACATTCCATTGCTGAGATCTGTAGTTGCAGTGCCATTGATCGATGCTCTGAAAGTTACAGCACGTTTGTATGATTATGACAGTGTCTCTCTGATGATTTGAATGTAAATGGAACTATGGAATTCCCAGTGCTAGAAACAATACTGGCTACCACGACAAAGGACATTTATGGAGAAGATGGGAATTGGGTCCAAGTGACTGTCACTTGGAGTTCTGGTTTCTAAGCCGTTGAGAAATTAATGGCTTCCATGTCATCCAACTTAATAATTTTGCAAATATTTGGTGTTGCTTGTGTTTATTCATAAGTAATTTAGTTGAATATGTAATGGGTTGATTGACCTGGTGGCTTCCATATATACAATAATGTCATAAATGAAAATCTGCAATAAGTTTCATTATGGAATTTTTTAATATTGCCGTTTTCTTTTTTCTAGCTTTTAAGATTGTCTTGATGGTGCTATATTTGCTATATTGGCATAGGCAAAAGGGTGAAAACCATATCAAAATCAGTTGGTCACATCGAGAACCACTGTAAGTCATCTGTATCGTCCGAAACATTAAAAGAGCGTGAGTTGCTGGTCTAAGGGGGTGTGTGTATATAATAGTCAATTAGTTTATATACCTTCAAGTCTTTAGGTCTTTGATCAATTCAACATCAAAATGGTGATGATCACAAATTTTTTATGGACTGCGACTTCTGCATGAGTCAAGATAGGATAACTGGGCCTGGGACCTGGAGGTCTGACAAGGAAGGATTAAGGGTGTCTATATCTAATGCCTTCTTGAATGGCCTTCAAATTTTTCTAACTTCCAAATTTGTTTTCCTTATTTTTTTTATATAATCATATTCGACATAAGATGAGTTATTATCATCATTTTTCTAACTTTCTTTTTTATATTCAATTTAGTCATACGTATATTATTCAACTAAGTGGCGATATTTTCAACATATATATAGAAACATATGGATAAAATACAACCATAAAGAAACCAAACAAAGCAAGAGCTATGAGAACTAATATGCACCTCCACACCCACACTGAAGCACAACTTATCAACCACTAGCCTCTGAATTCACACGACAGAGGCAGTCATTGTTGTTTATTCACACGCGCGCACACACGTGTGTGTGTGTGTGTGTATATATATATAAAAGAGGTTTAAATTGTGGTTTCTGGTCTAGCAATGATGCCAATGGCATCAAGGTAGTCGCCAGCCCTTCCATAGAATCCAATGACTGTATTGTCATGTATAGGAATCGAGAAAGAAGAGCCTGAAGCTTTTCCAAATGGTCCATACGTAGCCAGATTTGTAATAAAAGACAGTGATGTGATCGTTAATGAACCAGCAAATTTCCCATACGTCCCGCTTATGGATATTAGGTGTTCAGAAGGCCAGTTAATATGAACCTGCAAATCATACATATGAAACAGGTTATCGAGCTAGATGAATCATTCATACAAGTGCTTTGTTTTTAGAAAATAAGTCTGAGTGTGTGTGTGTGTGTGTGTGTGTGTACTGATGGCTTACAGTATTCCTTGCACCAGTGTCAGTGGGGTGCTTTCCACCAAATGTTGCTGAAACATGGCCGCTTGTGTCCTGGAAAGCTATGGACTTTATGTTTGAATCTGCATTGATGATTATTTGGTTTATACCTTGATTTGTTGTGTACCTCCATGGCTCCCCACCTTCGCCTCCCCATGTGCCTATTGAAATACTTCCTTCCACGTCTCTCTGCATCATAATTTCTAACTTGTTATTGAAATTAATTATTTTATATATAGTGAAATTTATAATCTATATCTATATATAATAGTCATTCATAATTCATAAATAGTATGATTCATTCCGTGTAAAGCACTGGACTTACATGAGTGACCAACGGTGGTAGCGGTTGTACAAACCTCTAAAACTATGCTTAAAAAGATCACTACAACTCACTTAATCTTTTCCTTCCAGTGACGATTGTTTTCTTAAAAAGAAAAATTTACCGGTTTCACAAGAATGCCAATTGCATCAAGGTAGTAGCCACCCCTTCCATGGAATCCAGTCACGACAGAACCTTCAATTGGTATGGAGAAAGAAGTGCCTGAAGCGGTTCCAAAAGGCCCATGTGTGGTAAGATTGGATATAAACGACAGTGATGTGATCACTTGGAATCCTTTATAAGCTCCATATGTCCCACTTATGGATGTCAGATACTCTAAATTTCCATCAATATCAACCTACACACATAATAAAATCAATATGTGCACACGCAAGCACGCAAATTTATCTCATATAAGAGAAATCGGGTTGGCTAAATGAGGAGGACGTAGAAAAGAGATGACTAATTAATTTACATTTATTGTCTTAAACAGGCAATCCATAACAATACTACCACAAAATAGAGAATTTACCTCACCAATCTACTTTTGTTTCTAATAAGATATATAGACAACAAGCTTTCTAGAAAAGATGTAAAAAGTGTTTTTTTTTGTAGTGTAAATTAAATGACATACTGTCTTCTCGGCACCGGTGTCACTTGGATCCTTGCCACCAAACTTTCCATAAGAGTGCCCATTAGCGTCTTTGAAAGCAATGGAGTTGATAGCAGAACCTTCTTGAAGGATTATCTGTTTTATCCAAGTTCCCTGAACCCTAAAATTAAAAGCGTCATCTCCAGCAGGACCCCCCCATGGCCCAAATGAAATGGTTCCATTTGAATTGGTGACCTGCACAAAAACCAGTACCCACTTCGTTAGTTTGTGATACTTATTGGAAGAATCAACGAACGTAATGTCATTTACGTACTAACATATACATTATATGTTATATCTGAGAAATGGATTACTTACTGGTTGCACAAAAATGCCAAGTGCATCAAGGAAATTACCAGCTCTCCCATGGAAGCCAACAACAACACTATCTGCTATTGGGATAGAGAAGGGCTCTCCACTAGAAGTTTCTCCGAAAGGTCCATAAGTGGTGAGATTAGTAATGAACGACAGAGACTTGATTACTGAATTTCCTCCGTATTCTCCATAAGTTCCGCTTATTGAAATCAAATACTCTGAAGGCCAGCGAATAGCAACCTACAAATGATACAATAGAACACAGATATACAGGCTATAAGTAATTAGTGTATGATGAAAATGATTATATGCTGATAATAATGTTTTTAATTAACCAATTAAGTCACCTTTTTCTCTTCACGAGTAATTTTGGGGTCATTGCCGCCGAATGTGCCAGAAATATTACCACTGGAATCTTTGAAAGAAATGGACAGCAGGATCGTGCCATGCACACGGATGACTATCTCAGTTATCCCAAGGTTTGCCTTGAAACTCCAATGGTTGCCGCCTGGACCTCCCCACGGTCCTACAGAAATCACTCCTTTCGAAGATCCCTAGTCACAAACCAATATGAATTCATGAGCATATATACTAATGAAAATAAAATTAACAATAACTCATGAAGGTATGGCTGTAAATTCATGAGCGTATATGCTAATTAATGGAAAAAAAATGAAGACAACTTAAGAGAGATAGTGTTACATGTAGTGCATATACCATTTGCTAAGATGATGAATATGTTGAAAAATGTTGATATTATGCAGCTATGATCTGGATCTTGTGAATGTTGGTATACGTCTCCTTTATTTTTTTTTCTCTATATATAGACATATTATGAATGGTTCATCAATTTCTTTGATAAAATCATGAGAAAGACGTGCATTAATAAAGTTCACATGGTTAATTAATTCACGTACAGCTGATGTGATGTCACTGTATTAAATCAAACAAAAAGAACTGAAAGTGATGCCGCCATATTGGAAGTATTTAATCATTCATTATGAACAAGAGACATATTTACCTCGAGCGTAAAAGTACTTCTCTAACGCATTTCTAAACGGGCAGAAGATCATAGACAAATTATTTGGAGTATTCAATTAAATATTATCCGCCACGTAAGTCATTGATGAATGAAAGAGGTCCATTTAGTCTTAAACGTAATTAAAAAAAAGTGCGTTTGAAGAATTCAGCAGAGCAATTCTCAGTCCATTACAAAGAGGGGACCAGATTCTCTCATGACATAAATAGAAATACAACAGTCCAAGACAGAAAGGAGGTGCCATAGCCATTATCCCATATATACCATCATCATTTAACTTATACGTGCATTTTAACTAGTTTTTAGAGAATAATTTTTGTATCGGTTTGCATAAAAGTGATTTTAGAGAATAATTTTTAACCCTGAAAACTATAGTTTTGTATAAGTCAGACAAACACTTTCAAATTCTTCAGAATAACTTTTAACCCTAAAAACCATGGTTTGACGTTGGAAACAATGGTTTTCCAAAAATCCAATCTTTCCAACTTTTTCAAAAAACTATTTTTGAAAATCTATTTTTTAAAATCACTTTTACGTAAAACGAGATAGAAGCTATTCTCCAAAAGCTAATCCAAACCAAACCATGTGGGCTGTTTGTTACTCTTTTTTGAAACATAATTCAAACCAAACCCATGTGGGCTGTTTGTTACTCTTTTTTGAAACATGATTTCAAACCATGTTCCCATACAGGCAATTAGTTCAGTGCTTTGATTCTAAAAAATTATTTAATAATATATTATACATAAAATAAAAAAAATTATATATAGTATAAAATAACACACACATTTGAATGATTAATTAATGTTAATTAAAAAGAAAAATAAAATTTTAAAAATTGCTAAAAAACTATATATTTATAAGAAAATCCATTATCAGTTAACCATTATCCTATATAATTTATATATATATATATATATCTTAGATTTAGTTTATAAATATAGATTAAATATTGGATTCATTTTAATCTTGGATTTGAAACAAGTATTTATTGGGTGCAAAAATGAAGATAGATAATGTATATTCATATATTTCAAACAAAGTGTTTATATCTTGGATTTAATTTATAAAGATAGATTAAATCTTAGATTCATTCTAAAAGATAGAATAAGTTTTGAATTTAATTTATAAAGATAAATTAAATCTTTATTTAAAATAGAATATTTTAGATTTATTTATAAAGATAGATTAAATCTTGATTCATCTTAATATTATATCTTATTTTCATTTATGGAGATAAATTAAATATTATCATCGTTTGACTCCTTATCCAAATTAAATAAATTGGCTAAATTATATCTGTTGGATAGATTTATTTAAACTATCATTATTTAATTTCTCGAATTTAAAAGTTTCTAGTAATATTTGAATTTTAAAATTGATAAAAGACAGATTTCAAAATTTAAAAGGATAAGCTCTGAATATCTATAAATAGATGGTCAAATCTCTTCATTAGACACATTTGAAAACGGAAGTTAGAAACTTAAGAGAAAAATCAAGAGTGACAAGGAGATCCAAGAATAAATATTATAAAAATAAATATAATAATTCACAGATGTGATGCCACTAAACTAAATTGGCAAGTATTCATTAAACAAGGACAAATTCAAATGGCATGTCAAGTGATGCGGCTGTATTGGAAGTATTCAATTAGTCATTGAATAAGAGACAAGAGACTAGAAACAAATTATTGAAAGTATTCAATTAAATATAAGTAATTGATGAAAGAGGTCTGTTACATTATACGTGGTAAAAAAACGTGGGTTTTAAGATTGCTACTAGGAGAGGATCAAAGTCTCTTAGAGGATAAAAGCAATGGCAAAATTTCACCAAAATAAAATATTGTTCAATAAAAACAACGGTATGAAGAGAATCTAAGCTGGAAAAACCACTCAACTCTATCCCTATTTTAAATTATGAGTCTTGAGGAAGACAGTCAAATTGTACTGTTAAATTGATTCATGAAAAACGAGGGTTAATAAAAGTCAAATGGATAAATTAAAAAAAAAGCATGTCAAGTGATGCGGCTATATTGGAAGTATTTGTTGTAAATATATTATAAGAGTGGATATCCATATACTTTTGATTTCCTAAGCCATAAACATTGCACATGAATTGTTATTGAGAAAATAAAGATGTATTTAATGTATAAAGAGTCACAATATATATATATTCATATATATATATATATATTGATTGCACTATTCATTGCTTATGACTCTTGAAAGTTACTCTTAGAGGCCTGTAAATAGGGTTTCATACATGGTATAAATACATCCAAAAGTGAATAGAATTCATCTCACAAGTTTCTCATCTCTTTATCTATTTACATTTAGTTTACAATATGTTTTTAGCACGATAGTTTTACTGAAGGTATGCTTCCCTCAGAGGTACTTTAGCAATTTCTTCTACTTTCTTTTATCATATCTTTATTTAACATCAATAAATCTGGGATAATCTGAGCAACAATATGAAATTAAGATAGCTCTTTTACCGATTGTTTTAAACATCGGGTTTCATGACTATGATTTGATATTGTTAGTACTTGTTATTTTAATCACTTTTACAAGTTTTTAACATTATGGATATTGTCATTTTAGCTTGAATATATATATATATATATATATTAACTAAATTATATTATTCATTTTGCAAAATTTATTTTCTAGAATTAATTTTATTTCCCATTATTGTTTTAGATTGTATAAAGTCAAATTTTACCAAATTAGAATTTGAAGCCCTTGACATGTTTGGTAAAAATTATCTATTATGGATATTGGATATTGGATATTGAAATCCATTTGGATACCAAGGTCCTTGGAAATGTTATTTTGCTAGAAAATGTGTTTAATCAAAACAATGCAAAAGCAATGATCTTCCTTCATTATCATATTCATGAAGGGTTGAAAGCATAATATTTAACTGTCAAAGATCCGCTGGAACTATGGAATGCCTTGAAATAAAGGTTTGATTATCAGAAAATTGTTATACTAAGGTATCGTGAAAAAGACTTTAAGAAATATTCTAAATTGCTTGCATGCCTACTTGTTGCTGAAACAACAATGACTTCTCATGAAAAATTATAAAATATGCCACACAGGATCAACTACAATTCCCGAAATAAATGTAGGAATGTGTAATAATTATTAGCCAATTTTAACCTATAGACAACAACTCTGCTCGCCCGCCGCCATTGCTCTGCATCTGCCGAATGCAGACTTTATGCCTTTGGATTGGATATAGGTGAAGGGGAAAGTGAGGAAAGAGGGAGAGAGAAGAAAGAGACATGAGAGAGAGTGGCCGGTGGAGAGAGAGGGAGGGAGGTATGTCAGTTCCATGTCAGCGTTTCCAACCTTAGTATACTAAACCAATTTTGCCTCATTTTATATTGTTTATAGGTAATTATGCATCCAATATTTATTTATGATGCTGACAGTTTTTATTTTGAAAAAATAAAATGTGTTCTTGCACCTTTACTCAATTAAATTTTCAGGTTTATTTGATGGCGTCATGTAAAAGGGGTGGTGGCAAGCAAAGTTCTGTGGCTAATTCAAATTTTACTTGGTGTAGGATAACCTCGATGTAAGATAATTTGGATGTGTGTTTGACATGTATACACCCTATTTTGTTATGATATATAAGAAGGTGCCATAGACATAATCCCATATATACCATCATTAATTTTTGGAGAATAACTTTTGAATCAGTTTGTATAAAAGTGATTTTAAAGAATAATTTTTAACCCGCAAAACCATAGTTTTATATAAGTCAGACAACACTTTAATTGTATCGGTTTGACGTTGGAAACCATGGTTTCCAAAAAGTCATTATTTCCAACTTTTTTAGAAGCTATTTTTGAAATTTTTTTTTTTAAAATCACTTTTACGCAAACCGAGATCGAATCTATTCTCCAAAAGCTAATTCAAACCACACCATGTGGGATGTTTGTTACTCTTTTTTGAAACCATGATTTCAAACCATGTTCCCAAACAGGCACTTAGTTTAGTGCTCTGATTCTAAAAAATTATTTAATAATACATTATACATAAAATGAAAAGAAATTATATATAGTATAAAATAACACACACATATGAATGATTAATTAATGTTAATTAAAAGAAAGATAAAATTTTAAAAATTGCTAAAAACTATATATTTAAAAGAAAATCCATTATCACTTAACCACTATCCTATATAATTTATATATATATATATCTCTTGGATTTAATTTATAAATATAGATTAAATATTGGATTTGATTTAATCTTGAATTTAAAACAAAGTATTTATTGCGTGCAAAAATGAAGATAGATAATGTATATTCATATATTTCAAACAAAGTAATTATATATTGGATTTAATTTATAAAGATAGATTAAATCTTAGATTCGTTTTAAAAGATAGGATAAGTTTTGAATTTAATTTATAAAGATAAATTAAATATTTATTTAAAAGATAAGATTTTACATTTAATTTATAAAGATAGATTAAATCTTGATCTATCTTGATCTTATATCTTATTTTAATTTATGAAGATAAATTAAATATTATCATCGTTTGACTTCTTATTCAAATTAAATAAATTGACTAAATTATACATGTTGGATAGATTTAGTTAGACTATCTTTATTTAACTTCTTGGATTTAAAATTTTCTGACAAGATTTGAATTTTAAAATTGATAAAAGATAGATTTCAAAATTCAAAAGGATAAGTTTTGAATATCTATAAATGGTTGGTTAAAACTCTTCATTAGACATATCTGAAAACGCAAGTCAGGAACTTAAAGAAAAATCAAGAGTGAGAAGGAGATCCAAGAATTGGATAAAGAGGGTGCTAGCATGCATTCATATTGGAAAGGTCATTCATGTGGATACTGGTAAAGGAAACTGATAGTAGATGTTGGGTTCTTGAAACTAAGCGGGAAAAGAAAATAAAATGCTCCAAGGAAAGGTATTTTTTTGGCTACGCAATCTAAAAGCCTTTAATAGATCTATGGAAGGGATTGAAAAAAAATTTTAATCTTTCATTCCATTGTGCTCTCCTATCCCAACAACGGTCACTCATGATATCAATGTAACTTAAATTAGGTGAACTTGTACTGATCAATTCTACTTTGATCCTATTTATAAATCACTTACAATATATTTCACACAAATCAAGGAAAATTTCAAATCTTATTAACTCTATCTTAAAATTTAACAACTTTTCAATTTTTTCATATTTAATATCAATTATAATACATGAAAACAAAGTTAACACATAATAAATGAAGAATAAAATTATACATTCACATAAAAATTTTAATAAATTGACTTATAAATAGGATGGAACAAAAATTTCTCTCTTTGCCTAATAAATAGAATGACAAGTGTATTTGATTATGTATTGGAAGTGAATCTTCTTGCAAACAATGCTTTTTTTTTAATCACTTTAGTAATTTTACGACCTAGTTGCCATGCAAAAATAAGCCCTAATGAAAAATAATAAATATAGAAATAGATATAATAATTCACGTTTGTGATGCCACTAAACTAAATTGGCAAGTATTCATTAAACAAAGACAAATTCAAAAGGCATGTCAAGTGATGCGGCTGTGTGAAATAAAGCCAAATTGATTCATGAAAAACGAGCGTTAATAAAAGTCAAATGGATAAATTTAAAAAAAAAAAAAAGGCATGTCAAGTGATGCGGCTACATTGGAAGTATTCAATTATTCATTGAACAAGAGATTAGAGATAAATTATTAGAAGCATTCAATTAATTAATATTATCCATCATATAATTAATTGATGAAAGAGGTCCACTGTATTACACGTGATAAAAAACGTGAGTTTTAAGATTGCTATAAGGAGGTTGCCAGATTCTCTTACCAAATAAATACAACAATAAAAATTAACAAAAATAAAATTCTCCTCTAATGCTTAATAAAAAAATTAATTAGAGAGTTTATATTGGTCATAAATGTAGATCAAGCTCATAATTTTTAACAATTTTTTTCTAAAATTGACCATATTGATAATTTTTCAACAATAATAAAGTAAAAGAGAGCGCTAAGTTAGGAAGATTATTAGAATGTTTTTTAAAAAAATGAATTATATTAACAAACATTGACATCTTGAATATAATAAATTAATTAAATACGTACTACATAGTATGAATAGAATATAAGCCGAATGGATTAACAACGACTTAACTCTATCCCTAGGATTTAAAAGCAGAATATTTAATATTTCCAAAAATTTATTACGAGAAGTAATAAATGATAATATATATTCACTATTAAAGCTAAATATTTGAAATATGTAAAACTTTAATTTAACCATTACCCTACGTATCATCATCATTTCTCCCTTGATTAAAGAACTCAACACCTAGCAATTCAGTCAGAAATGGAGGCACTAATCTAGAGAGGAAGGGCACCACTTAATATAGTACTTCATTTCTAAAAATATTGTTCCATATTTATTGTTAAAATTATAATGTAATAATTGTGAATTTTTCAACAATATATTATTGTAAAATAAAAATAAAATATATAATATATTATACTGCATATAATACTTTTTTTTATCACTTTAGTACTTATTGGAAGCGAATCTTGTTGCAAACAATAATACTTTTTTATCACTTTAGTACTTAATACGCCCTAGTTGCCATGCAAACATGAGCCCTAATGAAACATAATAAATATAGAAATAAACATAATAATTCACATATGTGATGCCACTAAACTAAATTGGCAAGTATCCATTAACTAAGGACAAATTCAAAAAGCATGTCAAGTGATGCGGCTGTATTGGAAGTATTCAATTAGTCATTGAACAAGAGACAAGCCATAAAAGTGGATGTCATTCAATTATTCAATTAGTCATTCAATTAGCCCAAATTGTACTGTTAAATTGATTCATGAAAAACGAGCGTTAATAAAAGTCAAATAGATAAATTAAAAAAAAAAAGCATGTCAAGTGATGCGGCTATATTGGAAGTATTTGTTGTAAATATATTATAAGAGTGGATATCCATATACTCTTATTTCCTAAGCCATAAACATATTGTACATGAATTGTTATTGAGAAAATAAAGAGGTATTTAATGTACAAAAAGTCACAATATATATTCATCTATATTGATTGTACGATTCATTGATCATGACCCTTGGAGGTCACTCTTAGATACTTATAAATAGGGATTTATAGATGGCATACAATACATCCAAAAATGAATAGAATTCCTCTCAAAGTTTCTCATCTCTTTATCTATTTACAACATGTTTTCAGCACAGTAGTTCCACTAAAAGTATGCTTCCCTCATAGTTACTTTAGCAATTTCTTCTACTTTCTTTTATCATATCTTTATTTAACATCAATCAATCTAGGATAATCTGAGCAACAATATGAAATTAAGATAACTCTTTTACCGATTGTTTTAAACATCGGATTTCATGACTAAGATTTGATATTGTTAGTACTTGATATTTTAATCACTTTTACAAGTTTTTAACATTATGGATATTGTCATTTTAGCTTGAATATATATATATATATTAACTAAACTATACTATTCATTTTGCAAAATTTATTTTCTAAAATTAATTTTAATTCCTATTATTGTTTTAGATTGTATAATGTCAAATTTTACCAAATTAGAATTTGACATGTCTGGTAAAAATTATCTATCATGGATATTGGATAATGAAATTCATTTGGATACCAAGGGCCTTGGAAATGCTATTTTGCATAAAATATTGTGTCTAATCAAGACAATGCAAAAGCAATGATCTTCCTTCGTTATCATATTCACGAAGGGTTAAAAGCAGAATATTTAACTATTAAAGATCCGCTGGAACCATGGAATGCCTTGAAATAATGGTTTGATTATCATAAAATTGTTATACTAAGGCATCGTGAAAAAGACTTTAAAAAATATTTTGAATTGATTGCATGCCTACTTGTTGCTAATAATGACTTGCTCATGAAAAATTATGAAATACGCCCCCATAGGATCGATTTCGATTACTGAAATAAATGCAGTAATATGAAATAATTATGGTAGAGGGTGTAGCCAATTTTAACCTATAGACAAAAACTGTGCTCGCCCGCCGGCATTGCTCTGCATCCACTACTAGAAAAATCAGATTTAGCGACGGAATTAGCGACGGAAAAAACAGATTTAGCGACGGAAAAAGCGGATTTAGCGACGGAAAAAGTCCGTCGCTAAATCCGTCGCTAATAAGAGGGTCACTAAATTTAGCGACGGAATTAGCGACGGACAATTTAGCGACGGAACTAATTCCCTCGCTAATTTAGCGACGGAAACATATTCCGTCGCTAATTCCCTCGCTAATTAGCGAGGGATTTAGCGACGGAAATTCTAATTTAGCGACGGATTTAGCGACGGAAAATTCCGTCGCTAAATTTAAAAATTCCGTCGCTAAATATGTTATATTTCATC
>JANTPZ010092632.1:0-12009 GCA_025593235.1 Vachellia pachyceras
TCTTGCCAAATGGTTTTCTACAATGACCTTCGATGAGGTTTCCAACTTGAAGCAGGTGAATAACAAACACACCTACTAGGCGATTTGCTTGAAGGTTATTCAACTTATTCTGGTATTGGTTGGTATCACCACAAAATCTTCACATCACATTCAACATCCTACTTTACATATAGGAAGCTCTTCATTCGACCTTTATTTAATTTGTTATATTGACTTCAAATGTTGTTGAGTGATTGAGTTAATGAGTAATATCGTTCTATTGTTTCGTTTTCAAGGTAAATATGGTTCCTAAAGTCGTTCACACTAGAATTTTGATTTGTAGGCTCTATGCAATACTTAGGAAGTGTTGCCTTATGTATTATAACATCATGCAATAAGTCTAACTGTGAGTATTTTTTTTCCAATACAATATTGAAGTTGAGATTCGAATAATCTTCAAGCAAATCACCTAGCAGGTGTGTTTGTTATTCATTTGCACCGAGCTAAAAACCCTACTGAAGGCCATTGTGATGAAAAATTATTTGGCAGAAATATAATATATTCTATGTGCATGTTTGGCAAATTTTTATTCCAACAAGATGTACGTAAGTCAAAACAAAAGACATATTAAAATATACAAAAAGCATCTTGAACTCCGTAAAAAGCAGCTCAAAATTCGTAAATTCTTTTCGGATTCCATAAATTCTTTTCGGAAGCCGTAATTCCTTTCTCCTAATGGATTCCCAATTTATATCTTTGGAAGTTTTATGATTACCTTGCAAATGATAATGTGTATGAATATTATCTTTATAATAAATTTGTCCAAGGGTTAAAGGTAATCACCCTCAATCATATTTATTATTAGGGCATAATTTTTACATATTCAATCACATTCAAATATGATTATGTAATCAATTTAGGAATCACCACAGATATTTGTGAAATGGAGGAAATTGTTTTGAACTGGATATTATCAAATGGAGGAAACTGTTTTCAACCTTATGACACACATAAATAGATGAAAAGGAAAAAAACATTAGGAAGCTGTAGATAGTATTGTCTATTTATTATGAGGAGACAACGTTTATTCTTCTGAAACCCAACCTGTCGTGTTTTATTAAGGTTTAAAGATAATTGATTGATTTAAAAAATTAAAAAAGGAAAGAGACTGATAAACCAGCTGCCAAGAATCACTCTTTTCCAATTGAAAGGAATCTAGCAAATGCTTGGAAAAATGAATAAATTCTTTTAACAGATATACTAATTTGTATTTTGCAAGCTACCTTCAGTGTCTCATCGTCAACTCCTCAACGTACATGTGAAACAAACGGACATCATTTGATGTGGTTTGGACTAAAATGAAAGAGAAGTTTGTGTAGTTTTATACTGTTTAAGGTAATTTAATTCTTTGTTAATTTATTGTGTTCTGATCATGAGAATGGAGAAGCGCTAATTTGACGACGTCTAGTCCACTTTTAAAACTTTGCCGGCAACATTAACCGCCTCGCCTCCCTCCTCTAAAGTCTAAACCCCGAGAATCCACGATTATTCTGAAGTTACCAAGAATTGATTGGCTGCTTTGCCAAGAAAGGTCCCAGAATTTTTCAGGAACGTCTGCCTTAACATTGAGGAAGCTTGGACCGACCCTCAAGTGCGCATCTTTTAGCATCAGGTGCCCTGGGGAAGAATAAAAACAAATACCCTGAAGAATAGAGACAATGACAAACGCAAACATTCAGTCATATTTACATCGTCTTTCGTCTCTTAGAATTCCCTTTCCAAGTCGTTTTGTTCACGCCCACATCGTTCTTAGACCAATTCACCGCTGCAATAAACCCTTCGGAGAAGTTAACAGCAAATTCAATAGCCCGTCTTCTGGGATACTCAACAGCCCAATAATTGCGGGACTGGTATAAAAGTATCCATTCGGAAGAGCCGCCATGAGAATTCGATTTCGTTTTGAGGCAGTATCAAGGGATTTGCTACGGTTCGTTGATTAGGAAAATTTTGCATAAACTTGTTTCCATTATTATGAGTAGTAATGGGAAATCTAGGGATCGTAATCAAAGAACCAGAGATGTCATCTGCAACGCGGGTGCTGGAGCTGCTGCTGGTGAGTTACTATACTTTTGATGCTTGTTCAATTTTGTTCAGTCTTATTGCGTTTATGTTGTTTTCTTTGTTTTTTACTCCAATCGCTAAGGTTGCTTTTCTGTTATTTCACATTAATTCTGCTCTGTCATTTTCTTTTTTTTTTTAAATAGTGAATAGTATGTTTTGAGGCACAGTTCTGTCTTAATTCTTGCTAGAGTGTTAGTATTAAATTTGTTACTTCGATTGCATTGCAGGGGCTATAGCGGCTACATTTGTTTGTCCACTAGATGTAATCAAGACGAGACTACAAGTTCATGGCCTTCCTCCTGGGCAGAAAGGCATGCTAGAATTATTTTTCCTTGAGTTAGTTCAACTTTACTTAATTCTCAATTGCTCAAAGGCTATACTTTTGCGTTAACTTGTTAAACATTAACAAGATAGAGAAGTAACCTCGGTTGGGATAGGTTTGTAAATCTGGGATCTTGATATATATACATATGATAAGTACGTTTCTCTTGTCTTTAAAAAAATAAGCTTCAGGTTTTGAGTCTTCAACTTGAAGCTGGAGGTTGTGCGTTCTGCAGTTGGTGCTGGATCATTTTAGTTCTATGAGAATTGTCGTGTGTGTTTGTGAGTTGGAAGTACTGTTTATGCGTGAATAAATTAGTCAGGCAGAGGTTTGCTATTTCTTAGGTAGCGGCATCGTCACCAGCTTGCAGAATATAGTCAGGAGTGAAGGTTTCAGGGGAATGTACCGTGGCCTTTCCCCAACAATAATAGCGTTACTTCCAAATTGGGCAGTGCGTTTCTCTTCCTGTTGCTCTCTATAATAGTTGCTTTTCATATTTCTCGAAATGTAAAAATTATATTGTTTTTATTTGTAGGTGTACTTCACAGTTTATGGTCAACTGAAAGGCCTTTTCCTTTCACAAGGTAAATATTATGCAAATGTTGAGAGCACTAAGCACAGGCATTAAGTCTTCATTTGAATTTCTTAAATGCTTACTACTAGATCATGTGATTTATTTCGATAGTGGTTTGTTTTTCCTAGTTTGGATTTATTTCTATTACATTCTTTATCGGTGATGCTGCAGCAGACAGTTGCAACCAATTATCAACTGTTGAAAACATGATAGCTGCTGCTGGTGCTGGGGCAGCAACAGCAATTTCAACAAATCCATTGTGGGTTGTTAAGACCAGACTCCAAGTAAGTATATGCTTATCTTGCCTGTAATTTCAGTTAAAATGTAAAAAAGAAGCCTATGATTTTTAGCTCACAATCAGTGCTTCTCAATCTTTCATGCACATGCCCATCTCATGTCTTATTTCTCTTAATGTAATTTTAAGCTCCTTAGCTGCACTGTAATATTTGCTTTCCCAACTAAGTGATTAGGATTGAAAATCTGTTTATGCTCTTAAGTAGTGCAGTTCAAGACTGCTTTTGGCCAATTCCTCTCTTTTCCCTTTTCTTCATTTTTCTTATTTGTACATTGGGTCTTTTTTAATTAAAAAAACAATCAATCCATTGCTTCAGGATGAACTTTGGAAACAGAATCTTCATTTATATCGTGCGATCAATTGCTTAGAATTTTTACCCCCTTTTACCTAATATCATTTTGAAGGTTCCTAACCATTCCATTCCATGTAACTGATGGTTTGCTTTTTTCTTATTTTGGGTATTGATTGATTCTTTCGCCCCCTAATACACATTAGACACAAGGAATGAGATCTGATGTTGTTCCGTACATAAGCATTATTTCTGCATTGAGGAGGATAATGCATGAGGAAGGCATACGAGGACTGTATAGGTAAGTTTTTTAGTTGTAATAAACCTCATGCTTATGAGAGAAAACAAATGTCTTTTAGTTGAAGTAATGGTTGTTTATGTTACATTTTTTCCTTTTAAAAAATGTAATGAATCCTATTTTGACTAGCTAAACTTAGTGAATACTAATTTTATTAATTACATGCTTGCGAAGATCTGATCTACTGTACTATCCAATGAAAAGTAAATGTCTTTGGATCTTCTATAGCCTTTGGCTGATAAGTAGCCTTGTCTGGTACATCTCTGATCATGGGGAAAAAAGAAAGTAAATTAAGTGTTATGGGTTAAAGTAAAATTAGATAAATGTGTGAAAAATTAAAAGTCTAGCATAAACTGTGGATGATTGCAGATAATTTTTGTTGTTAGACACACTATCTTAGTGACCTTCTCCTGCACGTCAATGTAAGTTCATAGATGAATACAGACAGCCCTGCTCATGGAGTAATGAAGAGTAAATCGTTGATGGAGTTTCTAAAATATCACTTCCCTCTAAATTTGGTCCTCCAATTGTAAAGCCTCACAATTTATTCTCCCAAAACGTTTTCTCCCAACCAAAATGATCCTTCCATTAAGCAAACTTACAAGACTTGCTGATGTGGCATAAATGGGAGCTTGTGAGGATGTTAACTTATGAACTGAACTTACCTAGTGGATTTCCCCTGAAAAGACAGTGAGGAAAATTTTACAAACAAGTGGCTGTCAGTGTGATGCCGCTTTTGGGAAATGCCAGCTTGTCAAGTATTGATGGTCATATAGGCTTCTGTTAACGCCACATCAGCAAGTCTGTTAAATGAATCTGACCTTTGTCTTTTAGATGGATCATTTTTTTATTGGGTAAATTCTTTTTTATTTTTTGACAACTGTTGTGTAACCTTGTCCAGACTCGGCAGGATATCAAAATAAACTCTGCACTGATATTGAAACCAGAAACACACACTGGACAGAAAACATCTAAAACAAGACCTCCCCAAACTTACAGATCATAACTCACAGTATTATTGCTAGAGATGAAAGACTAATTGGAACAAAAGCAACAAGCATGGCACACGCACAGAAATATTCTCACTCAACACAATAACATGGAGAGAAACACAAGGCGGTCACTGACTTTTGAGTGGTCGGTTACTTTTCTACCTTCTGGCCCTTCACTAGAATGTTCTTCCTCGTAAATCCATGTGACCCCTTTAAATATTACACTTCCTCCACGATAAGAATCCTCCTTATCCATTCTTCCGACCACTCTTTTAGGCCTCTAGTGCCCATACTATTTATTGATTCATTGATGTCAACCCTTTTTATGCCTAATAGCCATCTGCTGCTGCTGATTTTAGGTGGGGGTTTAAGTTGAGCTTGAGAATGAAGCTATGAGATGCTTTGCTTCTGAAGGACCGAAAATTTATAGTAGTAGTTTTTTAAGGACGAAGATATTCACTCTAGAATTTAAAAAAAAACAATTGAAGAAAATAAAGTAAAATAAACGCTTAGATGACCTGGGCCTACCTCTTTCTAGAGTCAGTGATAGTTTGTTCTTGTGAAACAGTGGCATAGTGCCTTCCTTGGCTGGTGAGAGTCATGTTGCTATTCAACTCCCTGCATACGAAAAGATCAAGTCATACATGGCGGAAAAGGGTAATTTTGATAACCCAAATTTGTTTACATATTCATGTGCTACTCGGAGCAATTAATCCCCCCCCCCCCGGGGGGAAGCATTGCTGATTAAGTGAAAATTTCGAAATACTTCAGATGATACAACCACTGACAAACTTGGTCCAGGAAAGGTTGCCATTGCATCCTCAATTTCAAAAGTAATCGCCTCTGTAATGACTTATCCACATGAGGTATGGCAAGCCTGGCTAAATCGTTGGATGATCCTTCTGCAGTAGCTCTGTAGTTTTAAAAATTTTTATTTTTATTTTCTTTATGTCACTTTCCTAGGTGATACGTGCGAGGCTGCAGGAGCAAGGCCATGCCAAAAGCACCGGGGTCCGGTATGCCGGGCTTGTTGACTGTTCTAGGAAAGTATTCCATATCGAAGGTCTTCCTGGCTTCTATCGAGGTTGTGCGACAAATTTACTGAGAACAACTCCATCAGCTGTAATTACATTCACCAGCTTTGAGATGATACACCGGTTTCTGCAACGTGTTGTAACTCAGGACATGGGGTACTCACAAGGGTCAGGTAAACCAGATGGTCACCTTAGCAAGCCACAGCCAAAAGACAGTGACATAAAATTAGGAAACAACACAGACCGGGGGCAATCACCATCTGAGTCCTAATAAAACAGCTTTAAACAAAGAGCAGCTATCTAGACACTGATAGGGAGTTATGTTATTTTTCTGCAGTCTCATTTTTCGTTTTATTTTTGATTTATTTATTTTATTTGTAACAAGTTGGGGCCACCTCTGGAACTGGTTGTCCGGGATGCAAATGCTTGATTCAGCATGATTATGTAGTGCGTTGGCCCAAAAACAGGTTGGTTGAATAAGATTAAAGGACGTTCTGAAATGCAAAATGAATGAAGTTGGACTATTTTCTTTGACTCTCAAATAGGGTTTGAGCTATCTTAACTTATCCAGAACATCACAGAAAAGAAGAAAAAACATCTCGTAAGCTCAACTTAAAGAACTTATGCGGAATCTTCTAATTTAGAAGATCTCTGCTCATTACATATAGTTTGCTCCAATAGAGAGTTTTTATTAGTCTTACCAGAAGTTAAAGGAAGGTTAGGTTGAAGCATCTTGATTTCCAAAATTGTTTCCCATTTAAGTCACACGTCACAAGATATTATTAGTGCAATTCGTGGGTGAAAAGTAAACCTCGGTTATTTCTTTTGGTGAATACAGTGAAGACTAGTCACTAATCAGTTACACATACACATGGAGCGAAAATGTCCTTTCTCTTCACACAAACGTGCCAATCTGTCTGAGTAGCGGTTTCCTTCCCTATAAATATGATTGATCTCCAGCTGCCACTCTTCCTGCACTAGCGTTTTCATCAGTTATGACAGACCGCTGTTATCTTCCATCCTCTGGTTCTGGTTTAGTTCCTCAACCACTAGCATAGCATCACATTCTACCTCCACCCTCGTTAATCCTTGCTGCCTACATATTTTCAGCCCTTCATACACTCTCCACTCCTCAGCTTCTTATGCATTACAGCCTTCTAACTGGACCGAGTATACATAAAGCCATTCTCCGCAGTCCCCCCTCACTAAACCCCCATACCCTGCTCTGCCACCTGATGCACTCTATCCATCCGTATTCAGTTTACACCATCCTTGTTCCGATGGACGCCATGAGACCAAACAAACTTCCTCACAGATTGCTTGACCTGTGGATCCATGCATTACCTATAATGCTGAAGGTGTTTTCTAATAATTTGTAACGGGTTAAAAGGTCGCTTGAATTCTGGATCATGTGCCTGGAAGTTACGCCATTTCCATATAAACCAGCCCCTGTGACAAACAACTCCGCCCATTCAACTCGTTCTTCCTTGTTCCCTTGTCTCGCTATGTTACTTGTGACCCACATGTGCCAGTCCATATTGAAAAATGTTCTCTGTCTGGCTGGGAAGAGGGACGAGGTTCTCCCATACATTCTTAGCCATAGGACAGTCTCGAAGCGTGTGGAGAATTTCCTGCTTGCTATTTGCTAACTCCACAAAGATCACATATCTCCGGTTTTCCATCCCACTTACTTGAGATTGTTCTTGTCAAGAGATTCTTATTTGATATCAACCATGTAAACACTCTAATCCTCTCAGGTACTTTTAATTTCCAGATCAGAAGCCAAAACCCTCTTGTAATATTCTCTGTATGTCCACTTATCCAGGCGTATGCGCTTGCCGTGGTGAATTCACCGACCTGGTTGGCTTCCACCTGAGATTACGTTTAGTATCAACCTCCACCATCTGTTGGAATTGCGCTTGCATCTTCACTAATTCCTTCCACAACTACGAATCTGCAGGCTTAGCAACTAGCTCTCCCTCCCTTCTATTATATTTATTTTGAAGGACTTGCACCCACAACTCCGATGGATTGTTATGAAACCTCCATAGTAGCTTAAGCAGAAATACATCATTCATGCAGGCCAGTGACTTTATTCCCACCTCCTTGCTACTTTCAGTTTACATAATTTATCCCAAGCAACTGCATGCTACTGTCGTTTACCGTCTTGTTCACCCCATAGGAACTGTCGCTGTAATCTTTCAATCTCAGATATGACTCCTTAAGGCAGATGGTCATGTTGCATCGGGTACAAAGACATTGATGAAGTCACAGACACTAGTGTCATTCTCCCAGCAAGAGCAAGACTTGAGGCTTTTCAGCTCTTTTTTTCTCTTCCTCACTCTGTCAACAATCATCTTGTACTTGTCTTTATGGCTTCTTGGAAAGGCTATGTTTGCTCCCAGGTATCTTCCGATCTCTTCCACCCGCTTAAATTCGCTCATTTCCTTTCTCATGTGTGTTCTCACATTTGGAGAGAAATAAATGTGAGTTTTCTCCCCGCTGATTTTGTGTCCTGAGATGTCGCCAAACACCTGCAAGCATTAACCAATAATATCTATTTGGTTAGTGTTAGCTTTTATGAATAACACAAGGTCATTCGTAAACATCATATGGGAAGTAATCGGCCCTTTATGACTAACTCTCATTCCTTTCCATGGTTTCTCTCTCACTCTATAAAGGATTAGATGTGAGTTTTTCCATCCCAAACATGAACAAGTAGGGGGAAAAGGGTCACCTTGCTGCAAACCCCTGGTGGGTTTTATTTCTTCAAGTTTCTCTTCGTGCCATAGAATTCTGGTTGATGAGGACTGGATGCACCCCATCATCCTATCCACCATATCCTTTGTGCATCCCAATTCTTCAAGCACTTTCTCCATTAATTGCCAGCTGATGCGATCATGTGCCTTTTCTATATCTACTTTGATAGCCATAAAACCTTTATTTCCTCTCTTCTTTCGCATTGAGTATATCTGTTCATTGACAATTATGATATTATCATGAATTACTCTCCCAGGAACAAAACTAACTTGAAAGGGGGAAACAACATTCGGCATGATTTCTCGCAATCTTTGCACAATAATTTTGGATATACATTTATATACGGCATTGCAGAAGGAGATCGATCTCAGCTGGGTCACATGTTTTGGTCATTCCACCTTTGGGATTATCGAGATGAGAGTAGTGTTGATTTCATTTAGGCTCTATCTATTGTGCCACATTTTCTTGACCGCTCTACACACACTCGATCCCACCACCCTCCAATTTCTCTGAAAGAAAATTGCTGGATACCCATCATCACTTGGTGCTTTTAGACCTCCAATAAAGAACAATGCTTGCTTTATTTCATCATCCAAAATTTCCCTTGAAAGTTGATGCCACTCCACTCCTTAAATAAAACCGTTGGCCATGAGTGCTTTGTTTAGATCCATTCCCTACTCCTCTGGTCTTCCTAAATATTTTCTCAAAAAATCCAGACATTAGTTTGCCTATCTCATCCTTTCCTTCCGCCCACTCATTATTTATATCATTCAACACGGTCACTCTATTCCTCCACCTTCTAATTTTGGTTTTGGTGTGATAATAAGTTGTATTTTGGTCACCATAGTTCAACCATTTAGTTCTTGCTTTTTGGAACCACAAAATTTCTTCTTGTTCCAATACTTGATTCAATTCTTCCTTTAGTTGTTCTTCAAGCTCCTCCAAATGAACATTGTTTTTTCTTTGGGTTATTTTTGGATCCCAGCGATTCTCTGCAGCAACTTTCTTTTCCTCTTACCTATATGTCCAAACACGTTAACATTGAAATATTGAAGATTAACTTGGAGTGCCTTAAGTTCATCTTATGCATCTTTATCACACTACCAATGAGCATGTAACATATTTGGGAATGATTGGTGTCTTAACCATACGGCCTTAAACTTGAAAGGTCTATTTTCCTTTTTTCCCTACTTCTCCAAGTAGGTAGATTAGGAGGGAATGATGATCTGATTGTATGTGGGGTCCAACCTTGACTACTGCATCACTAAACATTCTTCTCAGTCGCTATTACAAAGGGCCCTGTCTATGAGATTGGAAGTGTATCTTGGGCCTTTCGTCCCCATATCTATGAGATTGCATTGTTGTATATGTTTCTGACGCTTCTACAAACTTACTATCATCCCTCCTTTTTGCTCATGTGCTGCTCTGATGTCATTAAAATCACCTGCTAGTGTGCATGGAAGGGAGTTATACTGTGCTATTTTCATCAATCAATTCTTCCCATAATTCTTGTTGTTACTGCTCATAAGGACTTGCATAAATTGTAGTGAAGAGGCAAGTGTGAGGCACTAAGCCTGATACTTCACAATGGAAGAACTGTTTATGATCTTTAATTTTTCTAATCTTAATTTCTTTATTTTTTTCCATAAAATCCATATCCCTCCTGAAAGTCCTCTTGCCTATACAATTAAATGAGATTTGAAACCCAGTCTTTTTATTATTTTTTAGCATTGCTACCACTACATCGTGTCTCTAACAACACAACAATTTGGGGATAAAACATTTGTTTAAGTTCTTTTAAAGCATAACCAAAAGCTTTTTCAGCCACTCCTCTTGCATTCCAAACCATAATCATTAAAACATAAATTATGGAAAAGGATGAAGACAACTCTAAGCTTACTGGGTCCTCTGGACTCCACTTTTTTTTTTTGGTTTCCCGCCCGGTTTCCGGAGCTTCACCCCGACTAATCCAGACCCGACCCGCATCGCGCACCTGGAAATGGTGGGTGAGTCTCCCAACGGTGGCTACTGTATACACAAGGACTCAAACTCGAGACCTTGCTTAAGCTGGAACAAGCCGCTTACCACTTGATCCAACCAACCGTTGGTTGGACTCCACTTTTGATTGAGCTCCATTTCTACCTTGCGGTTACTCCTTACACCTAAGCTTAGTGTATGATGATCACTTTTATCTTCTACTGATTCCACCTTCTCCTATTGATTTTTTGGGTTTAGCAGTTTCGCATCATCCAAGTCTATGGTCTCCTCTGGTTTGTCTAACCTTCTTTCCAAGTACTGATCCACAACTGTCTCTTTTTGGGCTATCCTGTTATTTTCCTCTACTAACTGCCTCCTTGTCTTCTCTTGCTTGCCCAATTGACTATCTATTGTTGGCCCATCCATATCCATCTCCGTGTCTCTACTGATTCCCACTTTACCATCCTCTTTGGTCCTATCTCGCTAAACACCTTTTGGTCCACCATTCAAGTCCACATATGGTGCTGTTGTTTGTTGACTCAACTTCTTCTCTGCTACCAATGAGCGCTTGGTAGAGTTGGCAAGGGCTACTACCAGCATTCCTCAGGGCGAGGGTTCGAACCCTGGGGAGTGACAGCCGCGATAATTAACGCAACCTCAAAGAGGTTGTCCCATCGGTACCTCGCTACCACCGTAAGGTCTCCTCGCGGGGGGTCAGGATTAGTCTGGGGCGGGCAATGAACCCAGGATACCCCAGGATACCGGATGGTTTATACCAAAAATAAAACTTCTTCTCTGCTTTCTTTGCCTCATGTGACTTATCTTTCTTTTCAATTCTAACATTTTGACCAACTGCTTCTTTTTCTATTGATTTGACTCTTCATGATACTTCACCTGCCCCACTAAGCCTCTTGTTTAGTTACTCCTTTCCCATCCTTTTGTCATCCCTCTTCCTTAGAGTGTTTGCAAAGGTGCTCTGCCATCTTCTTCTATGTATGCAATTCTTGTTTCCTCCTCCTCAGACTCCAGAATGGCAAATCTCGAGGAAGACATTATTTTAGTTTCTAGTATGACAGCTTTCCTAGCACCTTCTCTAAGCTTTCCTTCTTTAGATAGATTCCGACGACCCTGACGGTGGTCTTGTGTAAAATCCTTTTCTTAAAACGCCAATAACAAAATATTTGATTAAAATTCCTTTGACTAGTCAATATCGAAACCGTCATCGAGCGTTAGACCATAAAGGTTCAGACCAAACGTATGCCATCACTACGTCGAACGGTCAAAATAATTCAACAATCAGTTAAAATAAGTCAACATATGCATGATGAGCCCTAAGGTGGCAATATATAATAATACAACATAATCCAA
>JANTPZ010092634.1:0-15209 GCA_025593235.1 Vachellia pachyceras
ATGAGTTTAGGATGTTTTAAGAAAACATACCATATAAACTAATTTAACATCCTTAATCCAATCAACTTAAGTAAATAGATCTTCCATTTAAGATCGGATGGAGTCTGATGCCATGTTATCACAGCCATAGTGTCACATCACACTGACTAACACAGTCCAGGAGCCACGTATTTAACATATGCTGCATCACATTCATAAGATGGTTTCTTTGTAAAACTGCTCACAGCTCAGATGACTCAAACAAACTAGACATGTTTGTCGATAGACAATTGGAACAAGTAAAAGGAGGCAAAATCATTGAGACGTGATCAGAGGAAAGTGGCAAAACTGGTCTCTGAGTCATCTGTAATTCCTTAAGTTGTCTTAGTTGGGCTCAGACTTGTCCAGAGCTGCAACCGAATTTACAATCAGTTCAAGCCTAAAACAGTATTAAGAGAATGACACACACCCAGAGAGAATTACAGAGTAGAATGACTTACCATTGTAGTTCAGAAGCTTCTCGATTAGGTCAACATGGGTCATGAGCATGCGTCTACAGCAATAACGAACCAACCCCAAAGCATCTAGTGCATCTCTGCATACCAACACTACACTAACATAAAAAAACTGATACCTTGCAGTGGTCGAGGAAGGAAGTATTCAAGTAATGTTATCTAATAATAGTCATCAAGGGTTTGTTGCAGCTTTAGAAAGCTACTTAGTATGAGGTAATTGAATAAAGAAAGGTTTGGAAATCCTCAAAAGATGATCTTGACATCAGAAATCACTTTTCACTTTTCAACATCAGAAATTACAAGCCCCAAAAAAGTTCAACTTATGTATATCAGACATTTGGCACTAAAATGGACGCAAGTTGAGGAAAAGTGAAATCTGAAAGAGTGATGATGCATACTCCATCATTCAAATTATACAAAAAAGGCAGTTAGCGAATAAGTTGTGAACACTTGAGCACGACTGCAACAAACGTATAACTAGCTAGTAATTCCAGAATCTCTCTTTGAACTCTGACAATTCAAGAAGACAAGACCACCCGTTTCTAGTTTCTAAAATTCAAGGGAATAAACAACCGTTTGTTAAGACTCGCAACCTTCCTACAAGATGAAAAAAGTGTTATTTTCCGAGATCAAAGCATGCCTCACATGGTATGACTAGAAACACATGACACTGACCCAAAACATACATGAATAATCCAATATATTCCGTTCAACCATACAATATATCTGTAGTTCCAAAGTCAATTAGCAACCATATTCATAAACGCTAGTTACAATCTAACAACAAACACATAGCCTCACAGAGAGAGAAGCAAAACTAAAATTTTAGTACTGATCAAAATCTCAGACTAAAAAAGAAGACACTAGAAAAATAACTAGGAGATACTTACCCCTCACTGTAATCTGCCTGGAGAAGATCCAGATAAGTATCCCACTTGTTTCCGATCACCTAAGAAGACAAAAAGTAAATATCCACTTAATCGAAACCCTAAATGCTGCGCCGAGAAACCGTAAAAGGCACAACCTTATATCTATTAACAGTGAAAGGAGTAGGTTTTATTCACAGTTGAAGCTGCAAGTGTAGTTATTACCTTTCCACAGGTGAAACAACGAACGGGAATAATCATCTTTCTCAATACTCAGTGGCTCAATACGTTGTCTTTGCCTCCGTTTTCGTCACGGATTTCTCTGATTTATGTTGTGTAGCTGGCGCCAGGAGTAGATGAACCGAAGAAGGCATCAGATTCGGATGCGGGTAATATGTGACCGACCGACCCGTTTGAGGTAAGCCCTACAGGTACAGGGTAAAGGCTAATAGACTTCCATTAGTCGGCTTCCCGCCTTTTTCTTTCCCTATTGTTTTATCTATTAGTAAACAAGACCATTATAATTGTTTATTTCGCAATTAGCAAGTGCAAAATTTGCTAACTCACGGTTACTATAATAATATTATTATGAATACAAAAATTCTTTTTTTTTTGTGAGTTTTGTGTTAATTTGTAATGTTAGATTGTTTTTGAGTGTTTTTTTGGCTGTGACTATTGGTGCTTGTATTGTTTTTTGATATTAATAAAATTGACTTTTTTAATAAAAAGTTATAATTATAAGATTACCATACTGCATACAGAATGAAGTTGAAATAATTTTGTGAAGGCCCTTATAGAAAGCTTATTTTATTATTTTTATTTCATTTTGTTGCCAAAATTTTGATTTCATATAAAAATAAGCCATTCACCTATTTTTGAAAGTACACGATAGGCTATACAATAACAAGCTTGCAATGTATCAATTATACATAGAAAGTTTGTGTTTAATTATTAATTATAAACTCATTATGGGGTCGTATGGATTCGTCCATGGAATACGATTACGTATAGAATTTTATGATTCGCAGGTCGATTCCCGCACAAGAATTTTTCACTCAAATGGTGAGCCAAACAAGCTCAAGCACTTGATCGTGGCCTGTGCAACTCATTTTTCAGACTCTATAAATGTAATGTCCACACAATTTATGTTAGCACAGGTCATAGATGCAAGGCAAAACTAGCTGAGACCAATAGAACCAAAAACTAAATTCCAAATTTAAATTCTCCTTCTGTTGTCAACCCTTGATCTCTTTGATGTGGGCCCGCCTCCTTGTACATTCTCACCACTGGATCGAATCTGGATGAGAAGAACAAATCACTTATATCATTCAATATTAAGCAATAGATTTTAACAACAAATCCTGCAGTAAGAATCGTTACCTTATCAAGCTTCTCCCTCACCAACCTAACAGTTTGATTCATAGATTGAGAAGCAAAATAATCCTGAGTAGAAGAACAGGTTAGGCCAAGTTTTACCAGATGATTAGTTAGCAGCTTCTCTATATCTTGCATGTAACATGCTGGTTAGTGCATGATTAGTAGTCCAACAACATGCAAAAGCATAATATCAGATCCTCAAATACAAGGCTTAATGGATTGATGGAATGATATACATATAGGAAAGAAAGGCTCAGCGCAACCGAAGAAAGAATTATGAAAAAACTTATTTTCACAAGTGAAATAGGGATAGCTCCAAAATAAACTAGTAGTGACAAATACAGGTTTTGGTGTTGACACAGAATTTTATCCATCAAGCTGAAAAAAGTACTCTGCCTTTCCAGGGAATAAGGTTTATAAAGACGAGTAGCTTGTAAATTTTCAGAACGCCAAAACAAATAATGCTCCCCTCATTTTAAAAGTTTCACTTTGAAGATAAGATCAAGACATCCATGTACAATAGGACAGCGACAAACCTCATTCGAGGAAACCATTCTCAAAGGATGATTACTGCTCAGTGGTCTTCCTTCATCTTCTCTAGAGTCCCTAAAGTAAGGAAAGATAATCAATTAAACATTGCCTTTGCTTAAACTGAAGTTCGGTACAACAGATCATTGAAAAATCACCTTTTATTAAAATCTAAACGTTGAGGTAGGCAGCTGCTCTGTGAGGAGTTGATAACAGCATTACTCTTCATGAGAGATGAAGTGTTCAAATTTGTCGACTCTTTGGATCTTCCAGCTGCTATCATGGTAAATGCATGTGTAAGTTGATAAGAAAGATATTAAAGCAATTCATTACATAGGATTTGGGCCCTCTAACTTTCTCAAGAAATAAATACGGCAAAAAAAGAAAATGTATCTGAAACCGACATTTAAGGACACTAGTAGAGGTCCACTACCAATTGGTAGACCTCACACACTATGTCTATCTTACTCTGAAACACTGTCAGTTTCCATATAAAACTTGGATCAGTTATAGGACTTCTGTGGTCATACATACTATAAGAATAAGCCTAAAAAAAGTTAAGTTTGAAATTGTCTCCATTTTAGCACTTACGATTTAATCGTGCTAAAACCTCCCTTCTTCTTCCCTCTAACTTATCCTTTGTGTCCAAGAGGCTCTCAAAATGGGGAGCATATGAAACCAACAGTCTATTCCCAAGGAAAACAAAATCATCCAATTTTCTTTTCGCAAACCTGAAAAGTTAAGATGGGTATTAAATCTTCTCAAACATCCTACTGGTCCATTACTTCGAGAAAGCTAGACGTCAACTAAGATTGAAATAAAGTATTCAGTTTCAGGAACCTGGCATTGCTGAAAAGGCGAAATTTAATCCAATATACATCGGTGAATGGCTCACAATCTTCTGCATCCATTGGTTTACACCTGAAGAATGAGCATATCAAGCAAACTACTAGCATAGAGAAGACTAAAGCACAAGAATAAATCAATGAAGGAGCAAATGACAAGGTAATGAACTTACTCCTCAACTTCTCCATAGGTTGAAAACAGTTTCAACAGATCGTCCCCGCAGCCCAACGCTGGAACATTCTTCACAATCAAATATCTACGCCACAAATCCATAAAACTAAGATCACAATCAAAGTAAAATAATTCAAGTAGTATAAAATCTATATGAAGAGCTTTCCGTTTGATTGTATGTCTAGAAAAAATGATGTCATTGATTACAAGGATAACAGAATCAACTTGATGGTTATAGACCAAAAGATCGAGATCGAAAAGCGAGAATCTGGAAGCAGAAGAGATGAAGTGCAAACACAAACTAACCTGGATTCATCACAGACAGTGTAGGCCCGAACTGCTGGGGTTTCATCCTTATAACGAGGCATGATCTTCTATACTGCCTAGCCAGGATTGGATAAAGATCAAATATTTTACTTTCACAAGTTCCCTGTGCTGCTCACTTACTGTGGCGTAATTTGCAGCAGCTTTAAAAGAACAACTGCTTGTGGGAGGTCCCGTATTTGATCCTGTAAGCTTTCAAGCTGTTCAACTTGCCCTTTGCATTAAAAAAAAAACGATGACAAGATAAGGCAGCAGCACGCTGTTCAAAAATAAAATTTTTTTAGCCCACATAATTGTAACCACAGAAGAAATCCATCATCATGCAAAAAGGGCAGATAAATGAGAAACAAATAGAGCAGAAATTAACACTCAGTCTAATTCGTAATTAACATACACCTTTCCAGAATTTCAATTCAAAGTTTCTCCGTGTCCTCGTCCTACCAATCAATATGGCTTGCATATGGATTTTTGGGTGCCGAGCATTAGAAGAAGAACAGATTGCAATTTTACAATATTTTAAAAAAAAGTACTATACCTGGAACTCGTTCTTCGGATTATCCCGAACCGAAACAGTGACAATTTATCTGTTTTGAGAACACAATAAAAGAGAAGGAGCTCTTGGCTTTGTGCCCTACCGTGAATCCACCTCGGTGGTTGCCGTATTCTTCTTCCTCGTTGTCCGTCGGTGACCGGGAGATTTGGGTTCTCGAAGCTGATTTGGACAAACAACCAGCTTCGCATCAATGAAAATTTTTAATTAATCAATATTGCATTACTTTAAAATAATTATTATATAAACAGTATAATTATTGATCTTGCTGTAAATATTTTTATTCGCAGCTTATTGAACAAAAAATAAAAATAACTATTTAAAAAAGTATTCTTATATTTAGTTAATAAACATATTTATTATAAGATATATTAATTGCAATATCTATTTGTTAATGATAAGTGAAAGAAATTTATTAACAATTTTTTGAGGATTTGTTAAATATTATTTCCATTTAATTGAAATTCTCCCTATTTATATTACTTATTTCTTTCCTTCTCTACGTGTGTTTAGCTGTCTACAGAGGAGATTATGTATATATGTTTGATTTTTCAGACTACGTATTTATTTCCGTAATATAAATAGTTTTAAACATAGGTTTGGGTATAATTTTGAAAATAAAACATTGAACAAAACTTACATATATGACTTTGTATTATTTTTGGTCCCTTTGTTTATTTCTTGTCATATGAACTTTTTAATAATAAAAGTTAATTTCAAAATTTTGTTAGATGATTATTAATAATAAAAATCACATATAATAAGATATGATTGAAAAATTGGATCTAATAAGTTTTTTTTCTTTTATGTTATCACCATCAAATTCCCTAATGTTTTATGCCAACCGATTTCCCGTCTCAGTTAATTTTTTCTCTTTCTTCCCGGCTCTCATGATATTTTTGGTTTATATCAGTCCAGGCAATGGTAAACTTATTGATATGGATATTGATAATGTTTAAGATTTAAAAAATTATAAATAAATTACAAGCTTGAGTGAAAAGTTCGTGTTGAGAATAATTATTAGAAAGTACTAGTATGTTTAAATTTCACATCTAGTAATTAGAAGAGGAGTCAAAGAAATACAAGTTTTAGTAAATATCTGCCAATCTGGGCTAATTTTGCATGGGGAATAACTACGTAAAGTCAGCAGACAAAATCTTCAATCAAAGTTGGGTATAAAGAACAAAAATCCAACAGTTATCCAATTCAATTGAAAATTTATGTGGTATGGACAAGATGTCCTGAAAAAGTGAAAACTGAAACTATTGGTCTAAAAAGAGAAAGAAATCCTCTATACCTGTTCTGCAAAAATGTGTCCATGTCAAAAAGTTTGTTCAAACTCAGAAACCTCTAATAACCCCTCATGATGGTCTTGACTTGGTCTAGAATACGAAAGTATTCATAGAAAAGTGAAGAATCTTTTCCCTCAAGTCCACTTCTACTCACTCTATTAGAGCCTGTGAGGTTATTGCATGGGCTTCCACCAATGACAAGATCAAACCCACCAAAAGAAGCAATCCATCCCTCTAACTTGTCTGCACTCACTTCTTGTACGTCTTCAAGCTCAATTAGATTTCCTTTTTGGTTGGTTTGTTCCCACCAACTACGAATAATGTTTCTATTTACTTCAGATATCTCTACCGATACCACATTTTTAAGGGTAATTCCAAGTCTATCTAGGGCAACCTCAGCACCCCCAATGCCAGAGAAGAGGGACAACACATTCATGCCATTTGGAAACCGATTCTTCAACACTGAAAGATGGTAGCCTACTGTATCAACCTGAAACCCATGCGCGCTTCTACTTAATCAATCAGCTTGGAGAAGGATTCAACTGAGACATCAAAAGGATGACCTCATAAAAGGAATGTAATTACAAAAATATTGCATGACTGGTATGCGAGGACAGATTTAGTGTAAGAAGTAACAATAGGATAATATCAATCACTTGCGATCAGGACTTTTCAATTATTCTAAAAAAAACCTTATGTAACTATGTTTGATTTCACATCGAAAGTCACCTAACTATATGATTGGTATTTGCAATGTAAAATCAAACATACCCTTAATTTGAAAATAAAAATGTGTTTTACATACCCATGTGTCCTTGTATGACTAGTTTACTGTTTACATGGTTACAAAGGCCAATTCTAATAGGGGATAACTACCTGGAATGTATTGCCAAGTGCTTTGAATCTATCTGTCCTGCTGATTCCACCACCTCTGGTGTGATGCCTTGGGAATCCCATCAGCATCTCCAATTCATCAGGTTCAAGAGGTGCCACTTTGCTTTTTCCAACCCAAACCAAGTTCCACTTTTTACATTGTTGAAGTATATATTGCTGGGCATGCGCAGGAGGTTCGCCATCGCTTTCCTCAAGCTTTTTCCTTATTCTCTCTGTGAGTTTGGCACTACATATGCAGGTTTGAAGACAATTGAGTTTTGTTCTTTTGTCCCACGAAGGCCACCACTTGGTGGTTGACGGTAAAGCTTCTGCAATAGTAAGTGGTTGAGAAGGAGCAAGAGGGTAACGGCTGCGAATGGGAAGATTATGGATATATCCTCTTTTTCTTGCTGCAGCGCAGAAGAACTTGGAATCAACAAATTCTGGCTCAACTTCGTATAGAAAACGTGATATCTTACTCCAAACTCCTTTAGGAGTGATAGCAACATTTTCATAATAGAAGTATGGCGGACCATAAGCTATCTCTGGGAGTTTTCGCTCTATAATGGGACAAAGTTCATTGGCTACACTGAACCCTATCATGGGATTAGGAAGATGTATCACCTCTTCATCATCAAAAGTTGTTGCCTTCTTCTCACTTGTCTTGTATATTCTACTTCTCCAATTTCCATTGCCAAGTTTCATTCTCTTAGTTGTATGATTATAGGGATATCTTGGCTGAAAAACACGAGGTACGACATGATTTTAGGATATTTGTATTTACGTCATAGTTCACATTAAAAAAATTTAAAAATTTAAATGCCACTTAAAATGTTTATAAACACAAGTATAAAAAAAATGGTCAGAAACAAGACCTTTTCTAGGGTATGGATGGCTCCATTGTGTTTTCTATTACATGAATTTTGAAGCTGGGAATCAAGTTCCTTTTCTATTCTGGCAGCGCAAATGAAATCTGTTAGTTCACTTATTTCGACTTCTAGACCTGCCAAACATTAGGCATGCCAATGTTATTAAGTCAACCACAAAATGAGCTTGTTAATGCTCAATAGAAAGCTTGAAAAGATAGGAAAGTTTGGACAAAAGTTTTCGTTGAAAAATTTATCAATGAGACCATTTAAATTTAAGTCCATCTCATTAGTAAAATTTTCAATGGGGACTTTTTCCCGACTTTTTTTAAGAAGGATAATTCTTTCCTCAAGAACCACTAAACTACTTTAAATCATTTAGTGCTGCAGTCAACACGTGGGAAAATAGAAGAAAAATAAAATTACAAGGCGGATACAAAAAAGAGAAAGGAAACTACGATAATACACACCATATGTATCTACAGCTATCAAAGCCTCGTCCATTGTGAATCCCATATCCACAAGCGTGGACAATGTCTCGTCCTTCTCAAACATAAGAGAAATGTCTTCCTGCATCAAGGAATCATTTAGCTTGGTGGATGCTGACAAAACAAGTATATCTGCCTAAAGTTTTCTTTCGTAATAAAGTAGGGTTGATAAGCAACTGACTCAACAAGCTGTCAACCATGGAACAAATATCAAATCCTATCAGCATGAGATTACGAATATGCATCACCTCATCATCATCAACAACCACCACTACAGTCTTATCACTTGCCCTGCATATTCTGCTTTCCCATTCCTCATTGTTTTGTTTCACTTCGTCGGCTGTATTATGAAATAAATGTGGTTCCTACAAAGCAAAGACACAACATGATTGAGATATTTCTTCTTGAACGACAGAGTCACATTAAAGAAAGTAATAACACAGTCATTTGAAACATTAAAGAAGGTAAGAACACAGACATTTGAAAAACTTGCAACGTCATTTAAAAAGATTGTACTCAATACCTTTTCAAATGTATTATGGGTAGCTGCGTTGGGTTTCTGATTATGTGAGTGCTGAAGTTGGGAATCATCAATTTCCTTCTCTATTTGTGCAGCGGAAATAAAATCCATCAGCTCACTTATTTGGGCAGCAATGCCTGCAAAATGTTCTAATAAGATACCGCAACAATGAAATCAACCATATATATAATGGTTTGCATGTGGAAATTGATAAAGAGAAGGCTAGGGAAAAAAGTATTAGTTCTTTCCACAATAATCACTAAACTACTTCAGATCAGTTATACTGCAGATATGAGGAAAAATAAAAAGAAAAAAAAGGAAACAATAACACACCACATTTATCCACAGCTATCAAAGCGTCTTCCATTGCGTATCCCATATCCACAAGCATTGACAATGTCTCTTCCTTCTTTAACATATGAGAAGTGTTTTCCTGCATAAAGGAATCAATTAGCAAAATGGAAGACAAAAAGGTCATAAAAGGACAAGCAACTTTCTCTGGGGAGCTTTCTATGCAGTCTCTACCGTGGAACACAGTTAAACTATTTTTATCTTAAGTTTCTGGTTATAAAATGTATTTAGCTGTTCACATTATTTTGAACCCTCCTTAGCTAACTTTTTCAGTGAATGTTGAATATATTGTGCAAATAGTGGATGCAGAGTTACCTTCCGAGAAGATTCGAAATTCACTTCACTAGTATGTGTTGGTCTCAAAGAAGCTTGTAATGGCATGCCAAATACTTCAAGCTCGTCATCAGTGGTCCAATCAACGTTATTCTCCCAGCTATCTTCACTTGCATCCTAAACATTTTTCCCCATCGAAGACAATTAAAGAAGAACAAACCAGACGAATAAGACCAGAGTCAAGATAAATCTTACATTCTTTATCAATCAAGTAAACAACAAAGAGAAGTGCTATAACGTTTTTACTGCTTCCAATATATCTACCCGAAACATTTAAAAATTAAACCTATTTTTTAAGTGAATTTTTTACAACCTATTTAGCAACAGAAAAAAGAACATTGGAATTTTCGCCGTGAATGTAAACCAGTCATTGGGAGGCACTGGAAACTTTAGCCCAAGATAAATTTATGGGAAAGGTTTAAATTGAAAAACCGATCATGATTAAGAACTGCAATTTTGGATCCGATAGCTAGCTATTTGAGTAGAAAACATACCATGAACAAGCAGTAGGCAGCTAATTAGTCTCACCAAATAGCCTCCAGAACTCTACAGCTCATACATTACCAAGATATATCAGTAGAAATTATAAAGACATAAAAAGGGTGAACGAACTGTTTGATTAGTTTGTGATATTAACAAGATTCAATTAATCGTTGAAGTGGGAATGATGAGACTTGACAAGATAAAATAACAAGAAGACTTTCCGAAATCCAAGATAACGACGACTCATAAATGACTGAAAGGCTTTTAAAATTTCAAGATGGTTACCGATTCAAATGACTTGAAATTGGACTGGTTCTTGTGTGTGTGTGTGTGTGTGTGTATCAAACCATATGTAAATATGAGCAAGAAAATATTAACATGAAGGCAGAAGATGGGCGTGTTTCTTGAATCTGAAGAAAAAGGCCTGCCGGAAAATGCAGTGGAGCGCCGATGCTAGCTTGCTTACTTTTTTCTCGGAGGCAGAGAGATATATTGTGCAGCGGAAGAAGAGAGAAAAGAGAGTTGAGAGGAGAAAATGAGGAATGAGGAAAATGTACGGCAACATGAAGGTGGCACGAGCTGAATCGGCAGCGCAAGGCCGTGTGTTCTGCGCCAATCGCACCGAACTTCGCTTCCCACTGCTTGCCTGTATTAACCGTAGGGCCTCGTCCCCGCGCGCTTACGAGTGTCAGCGTCTATACGCGCCATAAAATTATAACATTTTTTTAATAACAATATGTTTTATTTGGGTGAGCTTGATACAGTAACTTTCATTTAGAAAATACAAAAAAATTATTTAAAAATGTTAAAATAGAGTCACAGGTCACACATCCTATGGAGTGTAATTAATATAGCTTTCACACTATTATTTTTGGAGGAAATTGGGGAGAATTTCCCATTAGAATTTTTATTAATGAGATTGATTTGATAAATTTTCGTACATAGAACTGCACTAGACCAGTATTACATGCATAAAGTATTGATACTCTCCGATAATAATAATTTCTTTACTATTTGTTAGAGTTGATAATATAAGTTTGGCCTTCTAATTGATGGTGAACTTTAAGGTGTATGTTGCAACTTAGTCCTGTCTAATCCGTAGGTCCCGTTCTATTTTTAAAAAAAAATGTGTTAATATATTTTATTTTGTGTAAAGAAATAAAATATTTCTTTTACCTTTTTCATTTCAATATATTTTTTATAAAAACAACACCAAATACTTTTTTAGGCTAAACAACATTTAAAAGAAACATTAAAATATTTTTCCTTTTCATGTCAATTTTCTTTAGTACTATATTTGAAATTACAACAAAAATTGATATTTATATATTATTAGATGATAAAGAGAGATGGTATGACAATGTTATTTTTATTTTAGGGTTCAAAACAATATAATGTTTCATGGTGAGAATTTCGTAGTTTGCACTTGATTATTATTATTATAAAAATAAGGGTTAAGTAGCATTTTTGCCACGGAAGTATACACGTTGGAGCATTGAATATCGGGAAGTTTTTTTGAGACCGAATTCATCCTGAAAGTTTATAAACGTAGCATTTTTCAAATGACACAAGTTTGATGATCATAGGATTTGTATTTTGAGAGATAAGAAAAAAAACAAACATAAATCAAGAATAACTATATTTCAAATATATGTTCGGTTTTTTAATGATATCTCTCAATTCAAAGATCCAATCAATTTAAAACTTATTTCATTTGAAAGTAGACTCAAATAGCTTTCTAATGATAGGTCATTTGTAAATTTTAGAGTTTAAATGAAGAAATTACAGCATTTTAAACTTTAAACTTTCTAAACCAATTATAAGAAGTAAACCCATTTGAATGAGCTATATTTTCATTCGAATGATGCATTTCTAAAATGTTTTTTCCACTGGACTTTCTACACCTTTGAAGGTGACTTTCTAAATCTTCGGTTGAAAAAACGGTTTAGAAAGTCTATCATTAGAATGAAAATAAAGCTCATTAGAATGAGTTTACTCTTTATAGACGGTTTAGAAAGCTTAAATTTTAAAATGCTGTAACTTCTTCATTTCAACTCTAAAATTGACAAATAACCTATCATTGGAAAGCTCTTTGATTCTAATTTCAAATGACACAAGTTTCACGATCATGGCATTTTTATTTTGAGAGATATGATAAAAAAACCAAACATGCATCAGGAATACATATATTCCAGATATATGTTCGGTTTTTTGATGATATCTCTCAATGCAAAGATACAATTGATTTAAAACTTATTTCATTTGAAAGTAGACTCAAATAGCTTTCTAATGATAGGTGATTTGTCAATTTTGGAGTTGAAATGAAGAAGTTACACTATTTTGAACTTTAATCATTCTAAATCGTTTATAAGGAGTAAACTTTATTGGCAAAAAAAAATAAGGAGTAAACTCATTTGAATGTGCTATATTTTCATTCGAATGATACATTTCTAAACCGCTTTTTCCACCGAAGGTATAGAAGTGGTCTTTGTTGGTGGAAAAAACAGTTTAGAAAGTCAATCATTCGAATGAAAATAAAGCTCATTCGAATGAATTTACTCTTTATAAATGGTTTGAAAAGTTTAAAATTCAAAATGCTGTAACTTTTTCATTTGAACTCCAAAATTAACAAATGATCTATCACTGGAAAGCCCTTTGAGTCTATTTTCAAATGACATAAGTTTCATGATCATAGATTTGTATTTTGAGAGATATGATAAAAAAATAAACATGTATCAGGAATACGGATATTCCAGATATATGTTCGGTTTTTTGATGATATCTCTCAATCCAGAGATCCAATTGATTTAAAATTTATCTCATTTGAGGAAAATGAGATTTAGAAAATCAATGATTCGAATAAATGTAAAACTAATTCGATTAAATCTTGACTTTTATATTTGATTGAATCTAAAACGTTGGGGGAAAATTTGATTGAATGAGTTTTACGTTGAAGATGAGGCTTTCATTCAAATAAAATATGTCTTATTCGAATGAAGACAAATGCCAGGTAATGATCCGTTGTTCCAGGTGAAAAATGTTACTTTTTATAAACTTTCTGAGTGAATCCGGTCCCAAAAAAAACTTACTTAACCCTTTATAAAATATTAAATCCACATCCTTCGTTTCTTTTGATTTAAGGTGGGTATGTGATTTTAAGAAGGAAGAAAATGAGCGTTCCACCACCACCATTAATTCAAGGCTCTTGCACCAGATCAGTTGGGCGGTGGATTTTTTTCTTATATTTGAAGGAAATAAATTCAAGCTAGCTAGCTGGTTAGATCTCTTGGTTGCTGATGAAGTAAGCTAAAAGCATGTATCTTTCAAGAATGGCAATGCCAATGGATGAATCTTCTTTTCAAGGGTTTATTGAGCAAATTGTGCAATCTTCTTAATAAATTACTGGTGAATTATGCATTTGATTATGAAACTGAACATCTTCTGAAGAAAACTATAATCCAATGTCAAATAATATTCTTTGACAAATCTATTACTCTTCCTTTTCTTTTCTTTTCTTTTTCCAACTTAATCTCTCCGTAAACATCTATGAATGAAAACCTCCAGCACGTTTAAGTAAGCAAGTTGACTGCCACCTTTTCGCACAAGAAGGAATCTACCGGCTTGAATTGTCACACACACACTGTTAGCATTTATAGGGGAACTGGGCATTTGTGTGGACCAGTGCTTAGTATAAAGTTCGCTGCTTTGCAAATTTTTTCCCGAGTCGAGATATGCATTAAGATTTATGAATGTTCGAACCAAAATGCTCATTGTGAGTACAAAATCTTGTCGTGGGTCAATGCAAATGCAAAGGGTTAAAGTCTTGTGCTTCACCAGATTCATAACATCCAAATTCGCAAATTATAGAACCACGGCTTCAAACATTTGTTTCCTATATGGTGGTAAAACTAGCAGTGACTATATTTATGTGAAGAACCGCGAAATCGATAATTTGATCGTATCGAAGGATCTATACAAAGCAATTGGGGTTTTCAATAGCATGCCAGTACGTGACGTTATTACCTATAATTTGCTAATTTCCGGGCAAAAAAGATTTGGGTTATCGGGTCAGGCTCTTAATCTCTACGCTGAAATGGGTTCACTTGGAATGAGAGAGAGTGCTTCGACGTTTTCCTCTGTCATGGGAGTTTGTAGCGATGCTGGATTTTATACAGAAGGCATTCAGGTGCATTGTAGAGTGGTTAAACTTGGATTCGATTTGAACGTGTTTGTTGTTGGTGCCATGATTGATTTTTACATGCGCATGGGACTCAGTATTGTCGCAGTGAAAGTGTTTGATGGGTTGCCTCAACGAAATTTGGTCATATGGAATATAGCGTTACGTGGGTTATCAGAGCTGCGTCGAATTGAAGAAGAAGAATTGCTTGGATTTCAAATCCAAATGGAATCGGAAAGTGTCAAGCCAAATGGGCTTACATATTGTTATCTACTTAGGGGATGTGGTAATTTGAGATTGTTACATGAAGGGAAGAAGATTCAAAGTCGTATACTGAAACGTGGGTTAGTGGAATGTAACATTTATGTTGCTAATGCTTTGGTGGATTTTTACTCTGCTTGTGGGTGCTTAGATGAAGCGAGGAAATCGTTTGAAGCTATTCCAATTGAGGATGTTATTTCATGGAACTCATTGGTTTCTGTTTATGTAGATAACCATTTGTTGTTTGATGCTCTGGAATTATTTACAACTATGCAACTTTGGGGTCACAGACCATCCATTCGTTCAGTAGGGGGGTTTCTGAAATTCTCAAGCAGGATGAGAATTATTAACCTGGGGGAACAGATTCACTGTTATGTTATAAAAGTAGGTTTCGATACAGAAAGCGTTC
>JANTPZ010092636.1:0-45659 GCA_025593235.1 Vachellia pachyceras
TCTGCTCTTTGGAACAGGAACTGATCCAATCACCCCCAGTCTTCATTTTTCAACTTTGAATGAACCTTACTTCTTGCGAACTTCAAGAAGCTCCGGCCGAAGAAGAACGTTTAATAGATGAATCGTTCCTCAATTTTCAAAACGTTGCGCTCCGCGATAGGCGTGGAGATCGGGCTTCGCTATGCTGCGTCGCGGAGCATGATTAAACCGGTGTTGCCTGATTTTGACGGGAGATAAACGTGTCAAAACGGAGTTATCGTAGGTTCCTTTGGTGTGACGATGGTTACTAGACCGTTTACAGATGTGATGTGTTGTGTGGCTGTTAGCTCAATTTGAATCGAACCTTTTTTAAACTTTTAAATTAGAGCGCCAGAGCAAGGCGTTTACGAGGTGGGCCCCATTCTAGCCCTATCCAACTGGTTGGGCTCCACTCCAAATATACAAACCGAAATATTAAATGGTCCGTATGTAATGAGAAGTGTTTTTACGTAAGTGTTTTTAAACAGAATGTCAAATAAGTCTAAAATAATCAACTAAAATTGATTTATCTGCTGCATATCTTTAGGCTTCACTCTGTCACTGTAAAAAAACTTGATGAGTGCAATACCATGAGCGTATTTTCATATTTTTTTATTCTTCATTTATAGATTGAAATCTATGGTTCGAAGCAAAACAAATGTGGTAGGTGTCTTGTAAAATTTTTAATGAAAAGATAAAGCAAAACGCAAAATAATGAGTGGGCCCATTTAGAAACACAGTAAAGAAATACTTTTACGCAAATCGAGTTAAATATGTGGAGGAGATTATTTCGATTTGCAAAAAAACACTTTTGAACGTACATTTGACTTTTGAAAACGTTGTTCCAAACAAGCCAAGGGTGTGTTTGGGAATTCCGTTGAGAGAACGATCACAGATTCCGAAGTAAATATGTGAGAGGAGTTTTATCTTGGTTTACGTGAAAATGACTTTTGAGGAGGTAAACGGCCTCTCCAAACAAGCCCCGGAATATTTGACAGTGAAATTGGTGTTAGCTGTTATCCATGTAGAGCTTTCATGTGTTTTCCGCCAGAGGGTGTTCGAACGTTAGAAAAGTAGACCATACTTACCTTGTAGACTATAAATTATCTTAAAAAAGTAGTTTCCATTGTTAATCTAAACAGACCTATAATCACTTTTATAAAAATCAAGATAAAACTTCTTTCACATAATTATCTATCAGAAAGTAGAAAATCACCTTTTGAAAGGTAATCACCGTCTAAAGTTGTTGAAATCGGTTCAATACCAGGAAACAATCATTTGATTCATTTCACATCAATCAACTAAAAGTTTTTCTACATTAATTATGGGTTTTGAATACATGCCCATATGGATGTCTAAATTCTTTCAGGATATGCTCTTTTTTTTTCTTTTAATGCAATCATCTAGTCATTTTTTTTTTGCTACTAATCTAGTCATTTTTTTTAGTTTAAATGAGTTAAGTCTCAAAAATTTATTAAAAACAAAAATGCTTTCAATCTCAAAAATACTTATAAAGATACTAATAAATCATCAACATACAAGGTTTTTCATATCTACAGTGTATAATGGAACCATGGATAAAAATGGATCGAACTCTATATGCAGGATTTTTTATTAAATTATGTTTATCCTTTTAATGAAAGCAATCTTATTTCAAACATTATCTAACATTGGGCTTGTTTGGTGGAGCAATTGTAAAAGTCAAACGAACGTTCAACAGTTTTTTTCAGTAAAATGAGATAATCTAATTCATATATTTACTTCGATTTACGTAAAAGCACTTCTTTATCGCATTCCCAAACGGGCATATAAACACCTCCAGCGGAGATTCAAAAGGTGGGGTTTGCCCTAGGACTAGCCCTACAGGCCTTTTTAGAGTTTTGAAGTTTTGACCACAAGCCCAACTTGGGCCCAACACAATAAAAAACTTAATAGACCCAACGCAATTTTTTTTTTGTTACCCACCCGATTTCCGGAGTTTCGCCCCGACTAATCTGAACTTGACCCGCGTCGCGCACCCGGGAAAGGTGGGAAGGTCTCCCAACGGTGGCTGTTGCATTTACAAGGCTCGAACTCGAGACCTTGCTTAAGCTGGAATAAGCCGCTTACCACTTGATCCAACCAACCGTTAGTAACCCAACGCAATTTTTAAAAGAAAATTTGCTTGATTGGCATGTTGTGCCAGCAGCCCAATTATTTTTTTTAAAAGAAAACTGGATGATAGAAATTTTGCATCTTGTTAATGCCTTTCATTATGGGCCACCTTATGTGAGCGTTGAAAAGTCATATTTGGGTAAACTGAAATAAAATTCTTCTCATATATTTACTTTATATATTGTGAATTACATTAAAAAAGTAGTTTCTATCGTTAATCTAAACTGATATTATTCAAATGTGGCATAAGAAAGAAAAGATTGAGCGATTAAATTAATTATAAAGGGGTAAACATCCGAAAGCAGAACAACATATTAGCTTTAAAATGAAAAAAAAACAAAGAAAAGTGAAAGGGAAGGAAGGAAATGAACTATATAGAAGGGTGTAAAAGGATGATTATACATAATGCAAGGCTTGTGCGGATCAAAGCTGGGTATACCAACCCCTCCTTCTTTTGCTCCCTCAGCTGAAAAAGCAACAATACTGCATGCATCATAACAATAAAGTTAAATGTATATTTTTTTAACAAAAAAAATCAATGTCTCTATGGATAAAAAATCACGTTTACACAAGTTAAAATTAAACTCATCTCACATAATTACCTCATAGATCATAAATCACGTTAGAAAAGTAGTTTCTATCGCTAATTTAAGTGCACACAATATCATCCACACACAAAAAAATGAATAGTATCTCTAACTCCTAAATATGAGCTATTCCTTGTTAACTTGCATGCATCCATAATACACAGTTAAAAGCATTGTATTTGTTCTAAAATCTAAATGGTTTTTAATACCATCCTTATTAACCACATTAACCTTCTATGTCCACTGATTTCTACTACCACTCACTATTTTTATTAATTACGAGCATATGTAAAAATATTTAATACCCATTAAATTATCAAATAACTAATAAAAAAAGTGAAGAAAACAAACATATTTTAAAAGGTAACTTACAATTAGAAATAAAGTGGTAAGAATTCTTCCGTACGGTTCACGATACAAGTGAAATCACTATTCACTCTTTAAATCTACTATAAATTGCAAAATTTTTAACAGATCATATTTGAACATTAATTAGATAAAAAAAATTAATAAATAAGTAAACTTTGAAGTTATAAAGGTTACCTTGGGCTTTGTCTTTTTAGGGGGTGGCCTATGACGTGGCACATTTGAGAATTTGACGAATTGCGAAGGCGGCGCATCACCAGACTCGGTATGCTTCTCTTCTCTGAGCTTGCTGAAGATGACCGTGAAACTTTCTCCTGATTTTGGATCTTTGTCATCCCACTCGCCAAATTTTGGTACTGCCTCTACCTTCTGATTCTGCGGGTCAAGTCACCCACCAGTTCAAATCAGGCATTAATCATTACCACACATTTCTAACAAGTAATCTCTCAACTCTATCCATGTTATGTTTGGTTTAGTCTTTTATAGATTTCAAAGTGTGGTTGATCTGAGATTTGAAACAACGATCGAGAGGCTTACTTCGGATTTCCTGGAAGTGTGGCTTCCGCTTCCCCGTCCATGATAGCTTGAGGAAGAGAAGCTACCCGCACGACCAACGCTAACTCCTCCTCTAGATATGCTCCTTCTGTTCTCGCGTCTCTGCTGCAACACGGAGTGATCGGAATGGTTACTTCTCGAGCTCACTGACTCTGGTGTGAAGCTCCCATTGCTTTCCCTGCTCCTCTGATGTGTAAGGTTCCTTCTTCGGCTGCTTCTTTCCAACGATCCGTTCGAGTTGCGGGAGATGGAGCCGTCACCGCCGCCGGCACTCGCGGTGGCCACCGTCACGAAATTGAAAGCCTCCGGCTTTTGCTCCGGATCGTTTGGGTTCACCATCGTCATTGAATTCAAGTCTTTCTCTTTACGCGCCGTTTCGAAGTATGCCGTGTACTCATCCTCGCGGTCCCAGTTCCCGAACTTTGGCACGTGCGAACGATGCTGCACATTACATGTTTGAAGAAATGCTTATGAGAAGATGAATCAGAGCTCATCAAATAAGGTTATATATCTATGCCACTCTTGTGAATGCATCCTATATACATATATATAGTTGGCAAAAAAAAATAATCCTATATACATATATATATAATCTCAAAAAAAATTAGTGTTTGATGATGGATAAGATGATGCAAAGAAGAACCAAAATCAATCTACGGGAAAGGAGGCTGGTTCTATAACAGTTTCAACATGTGTCATGTGCAGAAAATATTTTTGAGACTGGAATTATGTGGTTTCCAAGAGGGTTTGCAATTGGAAGTCCCAAATATACACTTACAGCCATCAATAGGAGATTATTTCTCCTGTGCTTTTCCCCCAAAGTCTTTGCAATAAGAAGCCTTAGAGGTAGTGTTTATTTGTTGAAGTAAAATACTGGTTCGGAACAAGTGACTTAGTTAGCAACAAGAAGGGATGAGGAGAAAGCTGGCCTGAACCTTGACCCTAGACGTGAGGACATACACTGGAAAACAAATGCTTGATACTTTCAAGGCATTCTTATGAATGCCCAAAGTTGAAGTCCCTTTCGTTTAGCATTTGAAAACTTGTGTAGCAAATTAGGAAATGAATGAATATTCGGAATTTCTTGACTTGAGCTTTGTTTTTGCCTTTCTGTTATGTTGTTTTTGTTCGTACATGCATCAATCCCACACATTCCAGCTTCTTCCAAGCGTGGTACTTACGTCATTAATAATTGATTTTGCTAATTATGGGATCTCTATGCATTATAGCTTACTTTCCTCCCACGAGAGCCTTGTTTACAAAAATTCCAGATTAATCATGAGAATCGTATAATGATGTAGAGCAGCAAAGTTTTTTTACACCTTCATAAATCAGATGAGGTTTAATTCCAGAAGAGATTTGGTTGAACTAGCTCCTTCCAAGGTTCATTGGAAGGCAAACCAAAGCAAATAGATGGTCCGAGGTTTCCTCACATGAATTACTTTCTTCTTCAATTTCTGTAGAGAAACATTTAGTTCGGTTGGATCATACGGGAGAAAGGCCCATTTCTGAGTAAACATTTCACTTAATGATGAATGAATAAACATCGGCCATGTGTTCAATTTGCGAAGGCATCAAAGATTCACACAAATGGAGTGGATTCGATTGATTCCTGAGAGTGTTATTTTATTGTGACTTTAATCGTGGTATTTGGGGAGGTATTATAGGTTCTGAGTGTTTAGGTAAATTGCTTAGAAGCGAGGGAGATTTCGGTTAGTCCTTTGATCGTGGGTAAGCTCAACCCCTTTTTAAAATTTTGATGTATAAAAAAAATCATAGTCATACGTGTATGACCCAATTTTTAATACATAGCCTTGATCCGAGAGCTAGTAAAGTGGGCTAGCTTGTCTCAAATACTTACTTCTACATGGATTTTGATTTCTGCAACCCAGCCCATAATAGCGGGTTGGCGTTTAATTTTTTAGATTTTTTTACTCATAATATTTTTTCAATTTGAATTTGAAATATCTTTTTTATTTTTCAATACCTAAAATGAAATATTATTTTTTATAAATTTAATTTATAAAAATACATCACAACTTAAACATAAAATACCTAATTCAAATTATATGATACACTTTTTAAGATTAAATTTAAACTAAAATATAAATAAATTAAATTATCAACAAACATTCAATATTAATTAGATTTATATGATAAGAAATTATACACATATTTTTTATAAATTAATTTTAATTTTTTTTAAAAAATGGGTTGGCGGATTAGTCCGCCATAGATGTGGATCAAAAAGACCTGCATCCAAGCTAGTCATCATTTAACCAACCCAACATACCATGAGTTGACAATTTCAGCCCGCTGGTTGAAACCATATAATCAGCTTTACTCGACCAGGTAAGTATAATGCTACGCTTGGTACGCTGGAACTGGCGCCCTGGAATTGGAAGCGAATTCCACCTGCGCGTGTTTGGTGCAATGGAAGTTCCATGAAAATGGTTGGAACAGTTGAGCATGGAACCGAGTTCCAACGCCTCAATTCCATGGTTGCCCCTGCCCCTCACCGATGGCCTTCGCTACTCAACAAAGCACAGCGGCGGCGTCGTTGGTGACTCCAGTGAGCATGGTGGTGGCGGCAACGGCGACGGCATGGAAGACGGCGACAGCATGGAAGACGACGGCATGGTGACTCCAGTGAAAAGAGCTCGTCCCGATCCAGGTGGCCTACCATCCTCCTTCGCCGCCGCCACAGCCCTCGCCAGCAGCGACCTCTTCCATGAAATGGGCCGCCGCCACAGGCCTCGCCAGCAGCGATCTACTCTGAACCCGTCTTCGAGGGTGCGTGGCAGAGAATCCGAGACGGCGGAGACTGCCGGCACGGAGGTGCAAGGAGGAGGAGGAAGAGGGCGAGATGTGAAGTGAGGAAGAGGGCGAGAGGTGTGAGGAGGAGGAAGAGGGTGAGCTGAGGCCATTGGTGAAGCTTCGAGAGAGAGAGAGACTCAAAGTGGGAGGCTTATGTGGACGGGAAACACAAGAAGGGACAGAGGAGAGAGAGAGGAGGAGCGAAAGGGAATATTTTTGGGATGAAGGGTATATTTGTCTTTTCACACTAATAATACCTAACTACTTCCGATATACCAAACAAATTTTTTAATCTCACTCCCACTTTCATCAAAACCAATTCCGCCTATCAAATGGGGAATTAGATATTTCTTCGAAACTTTCCATTTCAAGTGAGCCGAGGAACGATCAATTTTCACATAATAAAGGTCCAAAAAAAAAGCCGAGGAAAGATGTTAAACGCATATGGCAATTTGTCGTTGGCAATATGCCGAAACTATGTCGTTTTTGGTCTGTGTAGGCGCAGTGGAAACGGAGAGAAGCCGAACGCTTCCGAGCAACAGTATTGAGGGCAGTACCCATCATTGAGCTGCCCGAGCACCTCTTCCTGACTTCCTCCGTCACTGCCTCTCTCTTTTCTGCTTCGTCTCTCTCCATCATAGATCTTTCTTCTCGCAGCCACATAGTCACAGTGTGCATAACTCCACAAAATCTGTGAGAATGACAATCCATTCAGTTTTGATTCAGAAACTGTTGAGCACCAATGCTCAGATTGGTCGCCGAGTTGCTGCCCACCATTTGAAGGTATACACTTATGGCATGCGCAACAAAATGGTCATCCTTGATTCCGATAAGACATTAATTTGCATGCGAAGTGCCCTCAACTTCATTGGGTCCCTTGCTCGGCAAAAGGGTCGTTTCATGTTCATCAATACCAATCCTTTGTTCGATGAAATCTTTGAGGAAATGACGAAGAAAATTGGTTACTATAGTCCCAGTGTGAGTGCCCTTTGGCGCACTGGTGGGTTCTTGACCAATAGTAATAGCCCCAAGAAGTTTCGGTCCCGGAGCAAGAAGCTCAACTTCGGTCCTACTCAACCGCCTGATTGTGTTGTTATTGTGGACACCGAAAGGAAATCAACGGTTATAAAGGAGGCTAGTAAATTGCAAATTCCAATCGTAGCTTTGGTTGATTGTAACATGCCGTTGGAATTTTACAAGCGAATTGCATATCCTATTCCTGCTAATGATTCCGTGAAATTTGTGTACATGTTCTGTAATTTGATAACCAAAACATTATTACTCGAGCAGAAGAAGTTATCCAGCACTGAAGATGAGCTTCGGTATGATATGACATTGAGACTATTTTATTTTTTATTAGCATGTTTATAATTTTTCTATGGTTGAAATGATTTTCAAAAATTTTGGTTGGCCTGTCGTTGACTGTGGTTAAAAGAGAAGACAAGCGTATCAAAGAGAAGAAAAGAAAGATTAAGTTTACAAAGGGCGAAGTGACTGTTGTTCCCTATGCTGATATAGAACTTGTTTCTGAAGGTAAAGTGTATGCCGACGAGTAATTGGTTTCTGTTTGTTATAACATTGTAATGGTCTCTTGGAAACTAGAACTGAATAATAATTGCTTCAAAAGCAGATATGGAAAAGACTAAGAAGCTTTTGGACAAGCTTGTTGTTGTGAAGCTCAATGCTGGATTGGGAACAAAGATGATGGGTTTGGATATCCCAAAGTAAGCATTTATAATTCTTCAAGTTCGGTGTCTATGTGAAATGAATTGAAAGAATCTGTCTCCATACGTTTTATTTAATAAGATGATACCTTTATTTTCTTTATTTGTCACTTATATTTGTTTTTCTTGTAATAATACAGAAGAAGCTCATATGCAGTTGCCTAGGTTTTGGGCTTTTTCCAGCTGTTTTTATCATTTTTTAGATGTTGTCATTCCTCCTCTTACTTCTTTTTCTGTCCCCCCCCCTTCTGATTTACACATTAGAAAAAATTTCTGGTGCTTGTTTAGTTATGTTGCATTGACTTATGGTGTATTTGTGCATTGATACGTACATACATAAATATGTACTCGTGTATTAGATTATCTTCAATGTTTCAAATTATTGCATGCACTATTGGCTACATGATTTGCGTCTTAATTATATTTCAATTTTTAATTTACTTCTACATATTTCTTACTTGCTAGTTGCTAGTACACTGATGATCAAGCCAATGAAACTTCTCTTCTCTTTTGTAGATCTGCTGTTAATATCTGTGATGGGATGACCTTTCTGGACTTAATCATCAACCAGATTGAGGTTTGAATTTTATACCTAATATATAATTGCCATTATCCAGTTAATCATGGCTCTGAATATTTAACTGTTGGTACTTTTTGTAGACTCTTAATTCCAAATATGGATGCGGGGTTCCCTTGGTTCTTTTGAACACATCTGACATTCATGATAATACTTTAAAGGTGAATTGCCCTTTTTGTTTGCATTTTTTATTATTTGACCTTTACCATTACCAAAATTTACTCCTGCATTTTGTGTAGATCTTGGAAAAGTATTCAACATCAAGTATCAACATACAAGCTTTTAAGCAGGTTCACTTTAGTTTTCCATTCTTCTTTCTCCCTTCTGTATAAATTGATGTTGAATGACACCTCTTAATTATCATATCATAATCTGTGTAGGATCAAGGTACAGAAGTGAAATTATCTGGTGATCATTCCAGCAAAGGGGAAGTGTATGTTATTCTTCAAATGGCTGTTTCTTCAATTGAAACACATACTTTTATTTGTGTGCTCATGGAGTCTTGAAATTTTTAATAGTGGTCGGTAACTATATTTACATTTAAAGCAATTAAGACTTGTGCAGCTGTGCTATATTTTTATTAATAGTAATTATGTAACAGAAAATACTGATATAACTGCCACAGTATAGATTATAGAATCTCTTCAATTTTCATTTGGTTTATTTTATATTTTGTTAGATAGCCACAATAGTTTGAGTAGGTATGATGAAAACTGTAGTTGATGTAGATTAGCACATTTGCAATCTCATATGCATTAAGTATTAACAATATTTCTAGCTAATATGTGTTTGTACTTTTCCCGTGACTTGAATCTCTTTTAGCATATTGATGTTACAAAAATACAATTCTTTCTTTCTAGAGTAGTCAAAGAATTTCTTAAGAAAAGGGACAATTGGAAAGCCATTGGTTTCGCTTGTATTCCTAGTAAGGAGTGGAAGTGTTTAGGAGAGGGGTATTCTTAGGCTCACTAAGCATTTTAATAAGATATTAAGGTTGAAGAAAATGTCAGATGAATGGTGGGTTACTTTAGTCCCTATATCCAAATACAAAGGGGATATCTAGAATTGTACAAACTACTGAGATATAAAACTTGAGTAATACCATGGAATTATGGAAAAGAGTGATTGGGCACATATTAAAAAGTGAGATGCGTATCTCTAAGAACCAATTTGGATTTATGCTAGGACAATACACAATGGAGGCAATTTATTTCTTTAGAGGGTTAATGAAGAGGTATTGGAATAAAGTATAAACTTGTGCATGACTTTTTGACATGGGAAAGAGCTTATGATTCGGTACAGCCAGATGTGCTTTGGAGAGCTCATGAAAAGAACTGTGTTTGTGTTGCATATAATGGAGTTATAAAGAACATGGGGGTGAACCTCATTTGCAGTAATCATTGCCACGTCTAATCTAGCAGAGTCTAACAGACAAGGCGCCTTAGTGCTCTTTTTCCGAGGAGTCTTGTGAACACCCACTGCTCAATCAATCAACTATTTTGCTGATCGATGAGGGTATCTGTGAATCGATGGAAAGAAATAAATTTATAGATTTTGAGAATAATTTAAGAAATTCAATAAAAATTTATGGATTTTAAAATAATTTTTATGAATTTCAAGACGATTTTATCTTAATTTATATGTATTGTTGAAAATAAAGAATTCTAAAGGATCTTATCAACATTTTGTTTGTCCTCCCCCGATCTTTTCCCTGCCATCAACTTTTCATGCATTCAGTTTTTATTCCAAGGAGAATAAAAAAAAACCTGAAAATTGTACAATTTCAAGTGAGTTATTTTCCATAAAATTAGTTTTGAATTGCTTGTTAAAAATAATTAATATATTACCAGGAGTGGAAAACAAATCTTTCTCAATCATTCTCTCCTTTTCCATAAAGGCAGGCTTAAGCTTAAAGATTATGAAAGCAATGCTGAAAAGAAGAAGCACTGGTGTTGTGTTTTTAGGGAGTTGAGTCATAATTTTCAAGGTTTTATACTGAAATTTTAATACTAATATAAGAAAACCATGTTATGAAATACACGGTAATAAACAATTGAAAATTGATATAATAAATAAAAAGAATTTTATATGAGTACGACTGTTTTATAAATGTACCTTGACCAGCATCGCCAATGCCATAATAGTTAAATGTACAAGAAACTCCAAACCAACCCCATGTATGAGATGGCAACAACTAGTGTAAGAATAGTTTGAGGTTGTTCAAAAATGTGTAGAGAAGGCCATTGTAGGCACTAGTAAGGAGGGTGGACCAAACAGTGTGGAGTTATTTGATAAGGGGTAGAGGAAGACCGAAGGGTACTCTTAAGGAGGTTATGGAGAGAGATCTTTTGGTTAATAATCTATCTAAGGACAGGTTTATGATAGAGCACAATGGCATCATTTAATCCATGTAGCCGACTCCACCTAGTGGGGCTAGGCTTTGTTGTTGTTGTTGTTTCACCAAAATAACTTTAAGCTACTTAGGGTCGCTGTAAGTTATATACCCTTCATTTGTCATATTACTGCTAGATGTGGGACTCTATTGTAGAACAGTACATTTAAATTGGAGCATGACGCTGTCGTTCAAAAATGGCCTGAGAATAATAATCAGCTAAGTTGATTGTGCTTTGTGAATAGTTTTTCATGGGAAATGAGAAGAGTTATTTTTTAAAGAATTTTTTTATTACTGTTTCACTTGCATGGAAAATTAATATATCATCTTAAATTAACCTGATTTTTTGTAAATATGTAGGTATCCTTTTGAAAACGGTGGTGTATTCCTTTCACTAGCGGAATCAGGGACTCTTGATCAATTATTGGCACAGGTATGGATTTTTATCCTGTTGATGTTGAACACTCTTTTTTCTTTTGTCTTATTTCTATAAAATGTAAAGCAAGAGCTGTGAACACTTGAATTGTACAACAAAATGCCAGTATTATTGATGTTTTCAATTTGCTTGTGTGGGTTGCACCCTTTTCTCATTTAATTATATTTTATCTGGTGTTGATCAAGTTGTGCTTTGCCTTTCTCATTTCAGGGCAAGCAGTATATCCTTGTAATCAACGCAGACAATGTGGCTACTGCAGTTGATCCCAGTATCCTTGGGGTTTGATAGTCATTATTACATCGTTGGAATTTGCTATTTCTTCACCTTGCATTGAGATTGAATTTTAATTCTGTTGACCTTGACTTCATCTTTTAGACATATTAAATTATTTGCTTAACAATGGAATTGACTATTGCATTGAGGTACACAGATAACTTTCCTGCATTAGCCTTATGGTCCAACCTCCCCTTTAAGCTGTCTGAATTTTCTAATTTTTCCCCAGGTGACTCAAGGCCATTCTTTAAATAATATCTCACATCCGAGGAGTTTTAAGGTATATGCGTCCATGTGCATACTCGTTTCAACTTTCTGGCTTTTCATGAAAACTTGTTTCCTTATATCTCTTTTTAAACATTTATATTGGGCTTGGGAATTTTAACTGTCAGAGAGCTGAAGCTAGATTAATATGACATCACCATTTAGTGGGTGAAGGTAATGTTTAAAATAATTTATCTTCATTATGATGGGATATTTATGTTTCAAGGTTATATGCGGACTTCACTTGTTGAATTGAACAATTTCTTGGGCTAAGTGACACAACTGGTTGATTTCTAACAAATAATGCCATGGTTTTTCTTGCTATCCAGTAATGTTTTGGGCTCCTCCAATCAGTTAACATGTCCCAATCTAACTTCAAATTAATCTCCATCGATTTGCTGCCTTTTTCATTTTCTTCCCTTCTTGGATTGTGTTCACTTTGATACCAAAATGATGGAACCCTTAGTACAAATATATAATTGAAGCTGTGATGATAATAATTAATAGATCTGCTTGTTGCCAAGGCAAACCAAAAAAAAAATAGTAGGGTTCCCCATCCCACTTAGGTACCCATCAATATATATATATATATATAGAGAGAGAGAGAGAGAGTAAAAGGACAGAGAAATCATGCAGGGTGGGATGTGAATAGAGTTCAAAGCTTCTTACCCTAACCCTTTTAATGCGTTTGATCACTTTAGGAAACTTGGGAAAATACATTAAAAAGGAAAGATACTTGTTGTTGGTTACAACTTCAACTTATCATTTTAGAGAAAGAAATAGAAAAACAGGGTAGCTAGAGGGTGGTTGAAGTCAAAGGCTATGAGAGGGTTAAGTTGGGGACCGAGAGTTCCTTTTTGGGTCTATAAATGTTCCCTTTTGGTGAGAAGGAGTGGGAGAAGAATTATAAATCAGGCTTAGGCATTGGAGTGTAGAGAGCCAATCCTCTTGAAAGATTGGCGGACTTGTTGTGTGAGAGTTGTGTCTGTGTGTGCTGCTTGTATCTTTTGTTTGAGTCATCTGTTTTATAATCTGAACCTGTAATTGTACCCCTCAGGTATCAGCCCATTTGTGTGTTTGCTTGTGTAACTAAGTTGCGTTGTTTCATCTATGAATGCAATGTGTTTTTCCTTGTGTTAGTATTATCAATCTTAAGTTATTTCCCTAACCCGTTGTTTTTTTTTTGCCTTTAGTCTTTTTATTTTCTTGTTCAGAAGAGGGTCATGACATAATGTAATAATTCTACTAAGCGTGTTGACATACTCCGTATATATACCTCCTCCTAACCAATTCTGCTATGCATCCTGTGGGTCATGGGCTAATGAGCATGGATCCATAATACTTGGAAGCTTTGTTTAACAATACTTTTTTTTGGTACTGTGCAGCTTCTGGACATTGCTCGAAATCCTGATAAACAGGTGGGTGTGTGTGGTTTAAACAAAATGGTTGCATATTTGCAGCATTATTTTTGTTTCACTATATTTCTTAGAATTTTATATTGTGATGCTATGATGGGTTGTATATCATTAGCTAATTATTTTTTTTGGGCCAAATATCATAAGCTGATCGTGCTTTTCTATTATTGTTTGTTTTTTGTTTATATATTCAAGATGAAGGACCAATTTAAACTTATTGATACAACAAACATGTGAGTCAGATCCTCATTTTTTTTTTAATCTCTTACGGCTTATTACCAGACTTGCTAAGTTTTCAAGTATTCTATTGTATAGGTGGGTGAACTTAAGAGCCATCAAGAGACTTGCAGATACTGATAAACTTAAGTACAACAATCAATCAATTTCTAAGGTATAGTTCTCTAACTACCACTGCGCTGCTGTGATGATTGATAATGAATTCAAGGGCTATTATTTGCAGGAAAATGGCAATGACCAAACTCTTCTACAAACAACAGCAGCTGGATCAACAATAAAGGTTTATGTCTGGTTTATGCTTCTCTTTGGTTTATTTGTGTTTTGTTTATGTTTTGCTTGAATGTAAAGGAGGACTATTCTTTCAACATGATAGTTGCATTCGCTTTATTTTAACCGTTTTCATTTCAGGTAAGCACTAAATAGGCAATTCGAACTGTTTTATATGCATACCTATATATTTAATTTCAGATAGACTCTTTATCCATATACCCCCATGTTATTCCATATCACAGCATCCTTTTGAACGGAAGAATGATCTTGGACAATGTAGACATTAGAATGTGACGAGTTATTTAGACCCATTATGTTATAAGATGGTCATATATGTTAGGATATTTTATTCCTTTATGTGTAGTTATTATAATCTGTACCATAATCATAGGGATAGGGTATTGATCTGTCACTTTGAGCCATTAAAGGCTAGGCTCCTCTCTCTTGTACAGTTATCTCATTCCTCAGAATGAACAAGACTAGATATTCAAATAATATTTATCTATATATCTATAGTATGATTTTGATTTATTGAAAGAGCATTTAACTATCATGTATAGAAATATGCGAACATACTTGAGGATTTTTAATTTGAACTAACTAATATTTAAATGGATGTGATAAAAACAATTGATAACTAAGGAATGATAAAAATGATTCTTGTCTCCTTTTATTAAAAGTTTGCCAGGGAGGTAGAATGGGGGCAAGAATGAGAAACCAGCTTCAGCAACATCTCCAGCCTTTGATGAATCTTTTAGATTGTTTTCCTTTGTCATTCTTGGGCTACGTATTTATATTATGCTCTTCCATTGTTTTCATTGGTATAACTATTGCCTGGTGGGAAGGAGAATACATACATACATACATACATCTATCACATATGCGGTTAATTATTTTTGTCTCTGACATTGTTACCTCTTCTGTGATAGTTCTTTGATCGTGTAATTGGTGTCAGTGTACCTGAATCTCGTTATCTTCCACTAGATACAACATCAGATTTGCTCCTTATACAGGTTACATTGGCTTTATCTATTTGTATGCTTCCTGTTACAGCAATTCAATATGTTGAGTTTTTGGCAGACTTTCTCTCACCACTTCCATACTCTTGCAGTCAGATCTATACACTTTCAAAGAAGGTGTTTTAACTCGTAATCCAAACAGAGCTGATCCTGTAGATCCTGAAATTCACTTGGGACCTGAATTTGAAAAGGTCAGGATCCATTAATCTTTCTGTCATGTCATAAACTATTTACTGCTTTTGCTAAGAATTGTGTAACTTGCCTTTTTTTTTTTTTCAGGTTGAAGACTTCCAAAGTCGGTTTAAATCCATCCCCAGCATTGTTGGGTTGGATAGTTTGAAAATTAGAGGTGACGTGTGGTTTGGAGCTAATATTACTTTAAAGGTACCCTTTTGTGGTCCATGCATCATTTCTTACAGTTGCTAGATGTATTTACGTAAAATTTTTGAGAACAATGCAGAGGTAATTTTTTTTATTGAAGCTCATGTGCATCCTATTATCCCTGTGGTACACACGCATCCCTTGCAACAGATATTTTGACTTCAAGGATTGTGGTGTAGCCAAAATGCCCTTTTTTAATAGAGATTAGGAGCTTGTTTGGAAGTCCGTTTGGAAATAGCTTTTAAGGAGTTTGAGGCAAAACCTATGTTTGGGAGAATAGCTTTTATAAATTTCGAGACAAAATATAGGTTTTGAAAGGTGATTGTGTTTGGAGAGTTATTGGCTTTCACGGAGTTCGAGACAAAAAGTAAGTAGGAAAGAGAAAGAAAAGAGAGGAAAGAGAAAATTTATTATGAGGAATAGTGTGATTTGATAAAAAATAGCTTTTTCGAAATCTAGGTTTTGTCTCCAGAATAGTTTTTCTAAAAAAATGTGAGTATTTAGACAAAATTTAGGTATTGAGGCAAAACTTAGGTTTTGAAACTAGAGTCCAAACAAACTCTAGATTTGTTGGCGGTGAAGGAAAATTGTAACTGTGAGGATGAAAATAGTTCAATTGTGAAAATAATCAACACTTGAAATGTTTCCACTGTCAAGTACAGTTAAGATGATTTAATTGTAGTCTTTCCCCATCTAAATTTGATCCTCACATCTATAATTTTTCTTCCCTATCAAGTCTTAAAATATCTAGTCTCTATGCTAAGACGAAGACAAAAAATGGCCAGATTGCACACCTTGCAGCCATCCCCCCCACAAGCTTCAGAATAAAGGATGTTCTATACGTGGCAATTCAAATTCCTTGTATTTATCAGATCATTGAGATTCAAAATAACAAAATTCATACCCAATTATATGAATTCAAAATAACAGAATAAATCCAAAATTCACCACCTAATATGCATGATTGGATTCAGCTCAACCATTTGAACTGAGAACAATGTATTCAAATGTTTCCCCTCATTTTCTGTGTAATTTCTTACACATGCTATATCAGGGGGTGGTGACTATTGCTGCAAAACCTGGGATGAAACTTGAGATTCCAGATGGAGCTGTGATCACGAACAAGGTAAATTATTAGGGTTCCATAAGGAGCTTTTTATTTTTCTTTGTAGTTTGTGTTATTAGACTTCCAATAAATGTAGCCGATCTTCTCACTTAGTACTCAAGGCAAGGAAGCAAGAAGCTATTGAAGGTTTAGCGCTTCTCATGCCATGAGAGGCACCGCCTTCAACACTCCCCAGGGGGCGGAGGACCTTTTTTCTAAGCGAGTGCCTGATGCAACTCATTGTGTTATGAAACGAATAAATGAAGTTGATAAGATAGGAAACCATGAATCCCAAACTTGGAAGCCTAGGTCATTTGCATTACCTTGGGTTCATTTTCTTCTAGCTAGGTCTGTAGCACTGTTGGCCCTATGTAGTTGGCGTTCCTTCAAAAACTGCTGACTGATCAATTCAGCCACCAGGGCAATAAAAAAGTCTTCCCACCGTTATAAACTCTATGGATCTTCATAATAATAATTTAACTCAGATTCTATTCATAATGTTTAGCTTATTATAAATAAAAATAAATTAAAATAGCGAAAAGCAGATGTAGGACAACATTCTTGGTTGCTCGATCTGGGTCCAAGGACTTTAAAGCCACTAGCACTTTTAAGTTGTAACATCATTCTTTTATTCCTAACAATAACAAAGTCTTGTCTCACTAGGTGGTGTTGGCTATATGATCACATGCCGCCATTGTACTTTATCGTAGATCATATCCCTGGATAGATTATTAACTAAAAGATATTTATCTATAACTTCCTTGATAGTACTCTTCGTTCTTCCTCTACCCTTTTTCAGAGGACTTCCCATTGCTTGATCTACCCTCCTTACCGATGCCTCTATTGGCCTTCTTTGAACATGTTCGAACCACCTCAAATGATTAGTTGCTTTAATCCGTCCACAAATTTAATCATTAAGAATCCTATCCATTCTTTATATTCAGAACAATTTGGAAAATTCTCCGACATGTTTCATTATAGTGGCTCCCTTGACGTTGTGGAACTTACGAGCCTTGGCCATGGCATATTCAAATTTCATCTCTCCTAAAAATCTTGAGTATACTTTTTTCTCAACCAGTCCATTTTATGGTCTCCTCCATGGCTCCTCCCATGTGCATCCAGTACCACAGTGCTGAAGTCAATCCAAAACCCTTTAGTTCTCAACATCACTAACTCCATGTCAATCAAGATACCCCCCCCCCAAAAAAAAAAAAAGTTAACCATAGTTTTATTAACAAAAAGAAGAGAAAACAAACCCGCAACAAAATATTGGCAATGATTGGTGGCTAATAACTTGTCTTTTTGACATAATTACTCATATAACAGAGCCCCAAGGATATAAAACTTCTGTCCGATATCATTGTGGGCTGTCAATTTTGGGAAAGAAATCGCATGTAGATGGAAAATGTCTATGGCCTGATTAATCATTTCCCCATACTTCTCATGTTTGTTTGTTCTTCTTCCCGGTCAATTTAAACCTCCAACCTTTTGATTTGATATGTTCTTCGTTCTGGCTACTTTTCTAATGTTTCTAATAGAACAGTCATGGGTTTGCGGCTGTTAATTTATCTTTTGATATTTGATTGAGGGCTTCTGATTATCAGCGTGCACTCATGCGGAAGCACAAGTGAAACACTGATTCTGTTTCTGCTAAGATCCTTGCCTGTATATATTTGATGTTAAGACCTTCAATGTTTAGTAAATTTCTTGTATTTCACCTGTTTTATATGACGATAGGGAAAAATGTGTGCCGACTTAAACTTGATGTAGTTTAATAAAATGCAACATTAAATTACTGTTAGGAATTTTATTATTTGGAAAGAGTTTTTTATGCCAAACGTGTTCAGAATTATTGTGGTTTTTTTTGGATTTGCTTGAAGTATAGATCCTTGATGAGAAATTTTACTTGGTGAACAGGTTATCAGTGAACCTGCGGACATCTAGGGAATTAGGTTTTGTTGATTCTCTTGGTTATTAAGCCAGGGAAAGCTTGAACCGTGCATTATTTAGTTTTAACAGTCAGTCATCTGTAAGCGATTTTGTTTCTCTGAAACCTTGAATCCAAAGGTTTCAGAAACAAATAAGAGGTTCCTTGCACATGCTTTCAACTTTCAGGCAGAGATATATACAATGAATCTTTATGTTCATTTGTTTTATACGCTGTAACTTTTGGGGGCATGGCATGATTTTACAGCTTTGAATCCAAGCTGCATGTGTGACTGGTTATTTTATCACACTAAGGTTATTAGTGTTTGATTTAATGGTAATCTAATTTACTTGAAACCATTTAAAAGTTAGCTGCCAATGTCAGCCGGTGACAACCTTCAGTGTCCATCATTAGAGCAAGCTGTCCAAAGCGTTTGAGAAACCACGTAATGACAAGCTTTGGCATGGATCATTGTTTATTTATTTGTTTTAGGCATGCCTATTTGTTAAGTTACTTAACATCAGATTTGAGCTCATGAAACTTGCATGTTGAGTTTATTTAATCATGAAGAGTTGCATTTTAATATACCTATTATAGGAAAATAATTTTTAAAGACAATGTCTTGGAACATCACTCGAATCAGTTTTAATTTCTACCGTCATATGCTTTTTCATATATTTGAATTTTTTTTTTAAAAAAATATATTTTTGGTTCTTCTTTCTATAGATCATTACTAACGCTACTAATGGGGCCCTAAGGCTTCTGAAATTTTCCCAGGTGTGTTGTGTGGATCAAAACATATATTATTATGGTTTTGTTTGTTGTAGTGTTTGAAAAAGTCAAATGCATATTTAATAGTTTTTTCACAAAACGAGATAATATCATTCATATATTTACCTCAATTTGCTTAAAGTACTTCTCTACGGTGTTTCCAAACGGGCACATTGTTGTATTTAAAATCTTAATTTAATTTTTTATTTTGTTAAAACACTAAGCCTCATCAATTATATATTTCTTTTTTTTTTATATGAATAGAAATTTCTTCTTTGTTCTGTTTACATTGTGTGACTATCATCAATTTGGAAATTCTTGAGCGTCGCAAATTTAATTTGGTTTGATCACTATAAATCTACCTCCTGCCCCCCTTAAGTTTTCTTTCAAATAATTTTAAGATTTATTTTATAAGTTAAAATTTTTACTGTTACCTGAAAGTTGACTTCAACTAAACAATTTAGTAAACTAAACTTTTAAACTCGAGAGATTACGTATTAATTATAATTTATAAATAATATGACTTGCTATAAATTATATCCCATCCAGTCCTCACTAGTTAATATATGATCCACTTTGCTGAAAAAAACTGAATTTTAAAATGAATCTTTCATTAGTGATAGGAAGGAATGCGCACATGTAATATAGCTTGTTACACACTTTGGGGTACTAAGTGGCTGGCTAGCTGCCCTTATGACATCCATTTGGAAAGGCTCCATTTGTATTCCATGTACAAGCGTTTGGATTATTATAGAATTTTATGTAAGTACGTGGGAGAGTTTTTTATCATGTTCACATAAGTTGAGATAAAACTTCTTTCATAAATCGTAAATCACATTGAAAAATCAGTCTTCAGCATTAATCCAAACAAACTGTATTGAAAAGCAGGAGGGCTCAATTTTGGGAGTCTAGTCCTAATATTTGTATTATCTTCACTTTGGGCCAACCTCTTCCATTAGCGCTCAACATATCTAAAAACAAGAACTTCATTATCATATAAGATCCACATTAGGCTCACTGTACCCAAGTGGTCAGAATAATAAGCACAAACCACTAATGGGCTTGACCCAATTCTGCACACATTTATTTTTACTTTTTACCCTTGCGACTGAATATCAGCAGTGGTTCTTAAAACCCATATCACTTCTAACAAAAAAAAAAAGATCACAAATAGAAAAATATAACGAAAAGGGCTGGTTCTTTATAATTTTGTTAATTAGTGTTTGAAAAAACGAGATTAACCATTGGTCAAATTTTTCATGACTATAACAAGATATTTAATTAAAATACATAACAAATATTCATATGAGAAAAGAGATAAATCCGACCCAATCAAACCAATTAGAAAATTGATTAATTGATCTGATACGTTAGGCTGGTTAACTTTTCATTCATCTGTAAGCTCTCATTGAGCGATAACTACCAACAATGTAGCAATGTTGTTAGTTTAATTATAATTATTAGAGTTTGACAAGGGCCATTATCTCATGCCTCCTTCTCAGAGATATTAGGCGGCACCGATCTCGGTCGCCCCTCGGAATCGCAGAGAGAGCCATCCTTGTCGGTAACACCTGAGTGTTTTTGCGTGTGTATATATAAATTTGTATAGCATATATATATACCTGAGAGTATACCTGGAGATTTCCACCGTGGTGATGATTTCTGGATGCTTTATGCACTGGTATTAACCGTTCAGATGTTCTGATGAGCATTATTTATATTTATATAAAAAAATATTTTTAAGTGCTTTTGAAGGCTTTTTATATGTTTTTGTCTCAACTTAGTTTTGAAGGTTTTGATTATTTTAAACTATCAAAGAATTTTTAACTTTTTGTTTGATTTTCTTTTGATATGATCATATTTCATCAGCAGGGAACTATTTGCATTAGCATTGAGAAGTACATTCAGGCAAGTTAAAATAAATTTTTTTTCATATACTTCATACATTATAAATTGAGTTTGAAAATCAGCTTCTCCGTTTAATCAAATGGACATAAAATCTAGTAAGGAAAATTTGGGATTTTTACCTAATCTTAATTTTCTGATTTTTTTTCCAAAAGAGTCGATTTTATGAATTACAAAAAAAATTAATACAAACATCAATAACCAAAACCGAATGAAACACTTGGAAAAATACCTATCAGTACAACCTAATACATCAAATCTCATTAAAGCAAAATAATAGACGAAGTCAAACAAAAGTCAGAAAAAACGTGCATTACAACTATCACAGAACACAATGACCTGTAAACACAAAAACCTGTTAGCAATAACAGTAATGTATTGGGTCATCATTTGCATCTCACTCAGCCAATGCCTTCCTTCATTCCTCTATCCATACATTCCTTCTCGCGCTGTGCTTCCTTTTCCTTCCCAGTATTAATACTCAGCTTAGCATCTTTTTCCAGAATGTGATTTAGGAAGGGTGGTGGTGTCAACACCCATCCAACTGGACACACCCCTTTGTTGCAAATCACAGCTATCCAATCAGCTGCCTCGTTACTCCTTCGTGGTATTGGAGTAATTTCCATATTTGTTTCTTCAGCTAAGGTTGATATTATTTCCTGCATCTCCCACCTACCTTTCCAATCTATTCCTTCAGCTGACCCTTTCATACAACACCAGTATACCTCTGCACAATCCATCTCTATAACAGTTTGAATGCTATCAAATTCCTTCATAAGTCTTAATGCTTTCCTTAATGCAATAATTTGTCGCTGAATCAGCTCTCACCCTTTCAACAAATCTTCACATGAATTCACCATTCTCATTCCTGCATAAAACACCAATAGCAACCATATCTGTCACATAAGACCCATCGGAATTAATTTTGATTGTACCTGGATTCGGTGTCTTCCATCCTTCCTTGGTATCTACTGCACTCATATCAGTACTATTTTCCAAGTTCCAGCCTTTAGCTTTCCAGTATTCTGCAATCGCCTTTTCAGCACCCAAACAAACTGAGCTAGCTGATACTCAACAAACAGTTTCTCTACGGTTATCCTCTTTCCCCACCATTCCCCCAGATTAATCATATCTTCTTAATCATATCTTCTTTTTCAAACCGTAGTGTTAGCCTGCAATCAAACCATACTCCCCTTGTCCAGGGGCACACAAAAAGAGCATGTTCCAAGGTCTCCAGCTCTATCTCTCAAATTGGGCACAACTCCGGGTGTAAAGACTAACCAACATAGGCCCATCATATAGTATAGTTAGTTGTCTCAGGCCCAAGTCCATTACAGCCCTGTATTCTAGAACATCTGGAGTGTAATACGTGTATGCATCTCTTTCCATTTAGGGTTGTATTGGTTTCTATATATAGTGTACAGTACCTGCCATAATAATCAAATGAATATTCATTTTCTGCACAAATCCTATCTGTCCACTATTCTTATCTTGGTATCAGAGCGCTGCCTGCCTAAGCCGCCATGTCTACATCCAACACTCCCCAAAGCTCTTCAGCGTCCGTCAGTGACTCAGCCAGATCTCTTATCTCTGCATCAGTCCTCGCCAAGCTCGCCGAGAAGAACCATTTTCCTACTCAGACTTGCTCGATCAAGTTGGACCGAACCAACTACTCATTGTGGCTTACACACGTCTTGCCTGTTATCAAGGGGTACAAGCTTGAAGGTTTCATCAATGGCACCAAGATCTGTCCTCCACAGTTTGTCACCGAAGGAGATAGAGTCACGATTAATCCGGCCTTTGAAGATTGGGTCTCGGCCGACTAGCTGTTATTTGGCTGGCTCCTTAATACGATGTCATTGGAAATCTCTGCAGAGATGACTGGAGTTTCATCCTCAGCAGGCCTATGGATTGCAGCAAAGCAGATCGCCGGCGTACAAACCAAGTCTCGGTTACTGATGTTATGCTCTGAACTTCAACGCACCAGGAAGGGCGCGATGAAGATGTCAGAGTATCTTGCCAAGCTAAAGGGAATTGCTGATCAGCTGGCAGTCGCTGGAAGCGCAATCCCAATTTCTGATCTAGTGATTCAAGCGTTGGCTGGGCTGGACGGAGAATACAACCTTGTTGTTGTTCAACTTTCACAGCAAGCTGAATCACTAACCTGGATTGAACTACAAGCTTCTCTTCTCACCTTTGAAAGTCGTTTAGAACAACTAACATAGTTTGCAAGTCTTATTGTCTCTGGAAACAGTTTTGCTAATATTGCAAAAACTGATGTTGTTTCAAATTTCAGAGGAAATAATACCTAGAGGGGAGGTCGCAGCAGAGGACGACACGGTAGAACATCCAACACTCGTCGTTTCAACCGTGATGATGGTGTTCCAGTATGCCAACTATGTACGAAGATGGGACATACCGTTGAAAACTTCTTCCATCGTTTTGATCGCTCATTCATTCCATCTTCGAGTAGAGGTCGAACGTTCAGTGCTGCTGGAAGGAGGAACTCTATTTTTTCCGAGACTGATAAGCCTACTGGGCAAACCCAGAGGTTGTGGTTGACGATGCCTGGTATATGGATAGTGGAGCCACTAGCCATATCACAAATGACATAAACAAGCTTGATGTGCCCAGCGACTTAACTGGTAAGATGAACATTACTCTAGGTGATGGATACAAACTGAATGTAAAGAAAATTGGTTCTACAACTATTCATAATGTATCAGACAAAGAGGTTACATTAAGGAATGTACTCTATACACCTAAGATCAAGAAGAATCTACTAAGTGTGCATAAAATGGCAAGTGATAATCATGCTGATATAATATTTAATGCCAATGGTTTTTCTATGAAGGATCAGGTAACAGGGGAGACAATATTGTTGGGAAAAACAAGTAACGATGGCATGTACAAGGTTTGCAATATCAAAGAAACTGAGCACAGTGCACTGGTTTGCTGGAAATGAGTCTAGAAATGTCAATAATGTTAGTAGTAGCAGTAAAGTGTTGTGGCACAAGAGGCTTGGTAACCCTAGCAGTAGAGTTCTGAATTCAGTAATTAGTGACTGTAATCTGAAATTTAGTTCAAGAAATGAGAATGAAATATCCTTCTATGAGTCTTGCAAACTTGGAAAATCACACTTTCTTCCTTTCAAGACTTCTGACTCAATAGCTTCTAAGCCACTTGAGTTGATACACACGGATTTGTGGGGCCCTGCTCCATTGGCTTCTTCCAATGGTTTTCGATATTACATATTGTTTTTGGATGATCATAGTAGATATTCTTGGATATATCCTTTGAGGTCCAAGGATGAGGCCCTAAACACATTCATAAACTTTAAGAAATTCGCTGAAAATCAATTTGATAATAAAATCAAGATTGTCCAAAGCGACTGGGGTGGTGAGTACCGTAATTTTAGTAGATTCTTGGATGAGTCTGGGATCTTATTTCAGCACTCTTGTCCCTACACTTCTGCACAGAATGGAAGAGCAGAAAGAAAACATAGACATATTGTGGAGATGGGACTCACACTTTTAGCTCAGGCCAAAATGCCCTTATTTTATTGGTGGGAAGCTTTTAGCACTGCATCAAATCTGATAAATAGGTTGCCCACAAATGTGTTGGGTGGTGCCTCACCATTTTTCAAATTATTTGGTAAGAAACCAGATTACAGCAGCTTGAAGGTGTTTGGATCTGCTTGCTATCCATGCCTCAGACCCTACAATGAACACAAGATGCAGTTCAGATCCATTAAGTGTGTTTTTGTGGGATATAGTAACTCACACAAAGGATATAAGTGTTTGAGTCCTACTGGAAGAATTTATATATCTAGACATGTTATTTTTAATGAGTTTGATTTTCCCTTTTCTACAGGGTTCATAAATAAAAGAAAGTCTCCTGATCAAGAGGTGGTGAGCACTGATATGTTTCTGCGTACCTATCATCCAACAGCATCATCTGAGGCTCCCAAAACTGGTTCTATATCAGAAACCAGCTCTACTTCTGACTCTCAACATCCTAACAGCTCAAATCATAGTCCAATATCTACTGGAATCAATACATCCTCATCCACAAGTATGTCTCCATCTGGTGATCAAAATGCTGAAGAGACAAATCAGACTCAAGGACTACCTCAATCTGTTTCCAGTGATGCATCAGACAGCACTGTACCTGTTCAACCTGTACAATCAGCACAACAACCTGAGCACCACATGGTAACCAGAAGTAAAGCATGTATTCGAAAACCACTGCTGCCTTATATTGGTGTTGTATTAACTAATATGAATATGCCCAGAGAACCCATGTGTGTAAAGGATGCTTTAATGTCACCAAATTGGAGGAAAGCCATGCTGGAAGAGTATAATGCCTTGCTGAAGAATCAAACTTGGAGATTGATTCCTAACCCTGGGCACAAAAGGTTAGTAGACTGTAAGTGGGTGTTCAAGCTGAAACCCACTGTTAATGAATCAGTGTTTAGACATAAAGCACGTTTAGTGGCAAAAGGGTTCCAACAAAGCCCAGGGATTAATTTTACCGAGACTTTTAGTCCTGTTCTTAAGGCACCAACCTTGAGATTCATTTTGACAATTGCTGTAACATTCAACTGGGCTATTAGACAATTGGATGTTAACAATGCTTTTCTTAATGGAAAAATTCATGAGTTTGTTCTTATGAAGCAACCTGAAGGGTTTGTATCATCTAAGTATCCTAATCATGTATGTCTTTTAAGGAAAGCTTTGTATGGTCTCAAATGAGCCCCTAGGGCATGGTTTGACAAGCTAAGAGTCACTCTAACTAGTTGGGGATTCATTAATTCAAAATGTGACACATCCTTTTTCTTTCTCAAACACAGAACATTTATCATATTTGTTCTAATCTATATGGATGATATAATAGTCACTGGAAACTCAACTAGTACTCTAGAGATGTTCATCAAAAGGCTGAATTCACACTTTGCTCTCAAGGATCTTAGCTCATTACACAGCTTTCTTGGTATTGAAGCATTCAGAAACAGCAAGGGACTTTATCTGAAACAAGAAAGGTACATTCTGAACCTATTGGAGAAATTTGGTTTTCTTAATTCAAAGTCAGTCCCTACGCCAATGGTGGTAAATAAGTATCTTTCCAAAGATGTTGGTGTCCCTCTCAAAAATCCCACAATTTACAGACAGGTCGTGGGAGCTTTACAGTACCTGACACATACCAGACCAGATATATTATTTTCAGTCAACAAACTAAGTCAATTTCTAGCTTCACCTACCGAGGATCACTAGCAAGCAGTGAAAAGAATATTTCGCTATCTCAAGGGCACAATCAATCTTTCATTGCATATCAGACCATGTAACCATCTAACTTTGATGGGATACTCAGACGCGGATTAGGCTGTATGTCCGGATGACAGGAGATCAGTTGGAGGATACTGTGTTTTTCTTGGTGGAACTCTAATCTCTTGGTCAGCAAAGAAACAGCCGGTTGTATCACGCTCTAGTGCTGAATCTGAATATAGATCTTTAGCTAATCTTGCTGCTGAATTAGCTTGGTTTCAGTCATTATTTGGTGAAATAGGTATTAATCTCAAGGGCCCTCCAATTGCATGGTGTGACAATTTAAGTGCAGCAGCTTTGGCTTCAAACCCTGTATTTCACGCAAGGTCTAAACACATAGAGTTGGATGTCCATTATCTAAGAGACAGAGTTCTGAATAAACAGCTCAATGTTCAGTATATTCCATCATCAAAACAGGTTGCAGACCTCTTTACCAAGGCACTCTCACAGACTAAGTTTCTTGACTTTAGAATCAAACTTGGACTGGAAAGTTTTCCAGGTCCTAGTTTGAGAGGGGGTGTAAAGACTAACCAACATAGGCCCATCATATAGTATAGTTAGTTGTCTCAGGCCCAAGTCCATTACAGCCCTGTATTTTAGAACATCTGGAGTGTAATACGTGTATGCATCTCTTTCCATTTAGGGTTGTATTGGTTTCTATATATAGTGTACAGTACCTGCCATAATAATCAAATGAATATTCATTTTCTGCACAAATCCTATCTGTCCACTATTCTTATCTCCGGGGGAGATCACTTTCGTTTGAATAACTTTTCTTTTACTGGTACTGCTTCCACTAAACATCTCCATATCTAATGGCTTATTTTTGGTAGCACCTTTAATTTCCAAACCTAGTTCCATAATTCATTTGATAATAGCTGATATCCGCTCTTGATTGCATAATTCCCATTCTTAGCCCCTTCCCAAATACCTTCATCACTTTTCTGGATGTGGTTAAGTGGTATCTGCTCAAGTTTGTGAATAATTTCCTTTGGCACCAAGCCTTGCAGCTTCTCCACTGCCCAACTTCCATTCTGAATGATATCAGCTACCTTCCAATCCTACTTCTCTTCTAGAACATTTATGCAATCAGCTGATATACTCCATCCATACCCTTCACCCACCTATGCCTCCAAAGCTTTACATCAGCCCCATTACCTATTTTCCAGTACACACCATCCAACAAAGCTTTTCTTCCTTCTAAAATACTGCTCCAAATCCAAGATCCTGCCTGGCATCCATAAAAGAGGAGTGAGGGTAGTGAATTCCTTTTAATACCTTTACCCACAACTCATTCGAGCAATGTATCACTCTCCATGCAGTCTTTGCTAATGGTGCTGTATCAATGGTTTCAAATTCCCTAAACCCCATTCCTCCTTCCTTCTTTGCTCTTGCCATATAGTCCCGAGCCCTCCAATGAATTTTCCTCCCCCCCAAAAAAAAATTCCACCAAAATCTAGCCATCAAGCTATCAATTCCTTGCAGGGTTTTTTAGGGAATTTGAAACAATATATTGGATACAAGGGTACAACACTGATAAGTAATAACTGATTCTATCATGACTTTACCTGCATGGGATATCAGCTTACCACTCCAGCCCTATGCCCTTCCTACTAATCCTCTCTTTTATACAAGACAATGCCTAACTTTTTGTTTTGCAAATATTTCTTCTATATCTCTTATACCCAGTGCACTGCAAATTTTCTCCCTTACCTATTCTGTAGTATTTTTAGAGAAGATTATTCCAGATTTAATCATAGTCACTTGTCCTAAAGTTTAGTATAATGGAAGTTTATATTATTCATCAAGTCTTAAGAGGGTTTGCTCGCTACTACTACTTCATTTGGGTTTTGTTACATGACCATACTCTTAGTTAACAAGTGTGGCTTCATTGACCACATGGTCCGGCGTTTAAAGGAATCTTGAAAGGTGTCATTTTTATACTGCATCTGATTTTTAATACAAGACACAATTGACAATTTGTAGAGATCAAAAAAAGATAAAATAAATTACTTTAAAATATTTATATTTACCATTTTCTTAAACTAATTGCTTGATTAATGAACTGGTACATAATCCACCGACACACTCAACTATTTCATGGAGTTCATGTAATATATTATAATTAAACAATTTATTTAAATTTTTTAGTTTTCTCAAATTATTCAATTGTGTTTTATATTAAAGATCGGATATAGTATAATTCTATTGTTTATAAAAAATGTAGGTTCGTTGCCTTGCAAAATTAAATGAATGGAGGAATGTTTAACAAATTAAAAGCTTAGAGAGTTTATACATACATATATATGTGTGTGTGTGTATTCCCTGTTTTTCATTTCCTTTTTGTTTTCATTTTGTAAGACATTTTATCAATCAAAGGGGCCCTGCTACTATTGCTTCTACCTAAAGCGCAACACAATCTTCATATAAAGATTCAATAAACCCAAATCCTGAGGTGACAATATATATACAACACAGGAAAAACAAAGGACAAAGGAAAATTAAAAAGCTTGAAAATTCCATTGAAAGTTAAAAAAGAAAAGAAAAAATCACTTTCTCCTATACCAATCCCCCCACAAGGACAAAAAAAAAAGACATTTCAACCATATGAACTCACTAGCTAGGTTAATTTTCCTGAGAAACTTTGGCATGGTAAGAGAATATTATTACCACCGCCATCACCACCACCACCATCATTATCGTTAGTGACACGTTGTGTGCCTATCAAGCTACAACCCCTTTTCTCTTTGGCATCGCCTCTTGTAGCATCAACACAACATCCCTCATGGAAGGTCGATCTGGGGGGCTCTGACAGGTGCAGAGCAATGCGATTCTGAGCATCTGTATCATCTCCTCCTTCACAGACTTACACCCGGCGCCAACGTTCTTATCCAATATGGAATCAATGCCTTGAGCTTTGATCTTAGATCGCACCCAATCCACAATGCTATTTCCATCACCAAACTCCGCATCCACCGACCGTTTTCCGGTCAGAATCTCCATAAGCAGCACACCATAGCTGTAGATATCACTCTTCTCATCTACTTGCAAAGTGTAAGCATATTCTGTATAACCAAACACGGCCTTAGTTAACCAATAATAACAAGGAAAATTTACAATAAGGTATCGAATAGAATGATTAATAAATAAAAGGTTACAAAGATTCATAAAATTACAATCAGGTCTCAGCAGTAGCTGCTGAGGTTGTCATCAACAATCTTGCCAACCTTCATTAACAACCTTAACAACTATTCCTGAGATCTTATGTTAATTTTATAAATATTTATAACCTTTTCTTCATTAATTTTTTTTTAGGATTTCAATCTCAGTTTCCCTAATAAACAATCCAACTAATAAGACAAGGCAGTTTTGATCTTTGGAGTCTTTTACTTTAATCATCAAATGGGACTAAAGAATAAAGTCAACATCGTCATGATTCTAAAAGGGTTTTGAGGATTGACAATATTCTTTGTGGGTCCCATGAAATATTTGTCGATCTTGTTTTCAAAAAAAGAAATAAATTAAAAAAATCCAAGATTGTGAAAGAACATAAAAGAAAAGAGTCGAAAGACACTTCATGCTCATAGTGCAATGAATATGCACCGAAAGAAAAGTTCATGGCATCTCCAGATTTTATCCTTCAAAGAAATGTTTCATTTTTCACATTGCAAACACATAGCATTTCAATATTTTATGTCATATAATTTATAATATATATAACTTTTATATTTAATATATTTGTGAAAATTTCAATTTATGCACATTAATTATTTTTATGAAATATGTGAATAATTTTTACTGAAAGGTAATTTTTCATGTCACTTATAAAAGAAAAATTATCCACACTTAATCTCAATATTAGAAAATCATCTGTATATAATACAGTTTAAAAAAAAAGGCATAATTTCAAAAACTCGAAAATTGATATGTATGAAGCTTTCAGTAATAAAGAATTATTTTCTTCATAACTTGCTTCACATTGAACACAGACAAGATTTCTAATTCAAATTATGTTATTATTATTTTATTATGAAATTAATATCATTTAACCATCATGAGGCTTATTATTAAAGACATAATAATTTTCCAAGTAAAATAAGTTCACATTCACACACAAGGAATGCCAGAGTAAAATGTTAAAATACCCAGACTTTTACTCTAAAATCCAATAAATATTTTTTAGACGAAAAAATTATACAAAATTAAAATTTGTAATCTTCCTAATGAGATAAATTATCAAAAAAAGGCAGAAAATTTAGGGGTTTTGAATAGTGACTCTCACCCGGAGCTATGTAGCCGTAGGATCCAGCAATGACGGACATAGATTCATCCTCCTGAATCAGCTTAGCCACACCAAAATCTGCCACTCTGACTTCCATCTCACCGTCCAATAATATATTGCTCGGTTTGAGATCTCGGTGTACGATCACTGGGTCACAGTCATGGTGAAGATAGCAAACCCCTTGTGCCACACCCAAGGCTATCTTATACCTCGTCAGCCAATCAGCTCCAAGATTATTACAATTATTTACTTTATTTTTCGAATGCAATAAATCATCTAAATTCCCATTGGGCATGTACTCGTAGAGCAGCATCGTGCTCTCCCTGTTGCTGCAACACCCTAACAATCTCACTATGTTCCTATGCCTCACGTTACCCAACACTTCGACTTCCGCTAGAACTCCTCTCCGCCGTCGGATTATGTTGCCGTTCTCCTTCTGGTTACCCCAGAGCTTTTTCACGGATATGATCTCGCCACCTGGCATTTCTACTTTATATACCGTCCCACTGGACCCCATCCCTAGGATCTTATTGGACATCGACAAGCACTCTATCACGTCCTCCGCCGTGAAATTCAAACGCTGGAACGCCGTCAGTGTCCACGGCCCGACCTCGCGGTGGTTGCCGCTGCTGCCGCTGAATCCTCCGCTGTAGTTTGCGCGGAAGCAACGTGTGCCGGCGACTAGGGCGAAAAGGCCGATTCCGAAGGCCGCTGCGATGATCCACACGATAGCGGTTTTCTTGGCCTGCTGTTTGTTGTGAAACTCAACGTCACTGCTTGCAGAGAGGGCTTCCGCGTCCGCCGCGCACGGCTTTGGCAGAATGCCTCCGCAGAGGCCGTTGTTGCCGGTGAATGATGATGGGTGGAAGGTTGATCCCGCCGAGGGAATTGGTCCCCTGAGGAGGTTGTAACTGACATTGAAGTTTTCTAAGGTTGTGCAGTTGTTGAAATTGGAAGGTATGGTACCGGTGAGGAAGTTGTGTGAGAGATCGACGTCCATGATGGATGGAAGAGCAGAGATTTCCCAAGGGATTATGCCTTTGAGGGAATTGTCGCTCAAATCCAATTGAGTGATCTTCTCGCAGTGGCCGATGTCCCAAGGGATGGTGCCATTCAGAGAATTTCCATGCAATTCGATTCTGCAGATGCTCTGGCACCCGATGAAATCTGGGATTTCGCCAATGATTTTCGATGAGCTTGCGGAGAAAATCTGTAGATTGGAAGCGTTCCAGATGTTGCGGGGTAATCGGCTTTCAAAAGAATTTCCTGAGAGGTTCAAGTACTGTATTTTAACTGCATTGCCAAAATCTTCTGGAATTTGACCTTCAAAGTTGTTGTTGCTCATATCAACGAAGGTCAGGTTTGGAAGGAGACCGAAGCCCGATGGAATCGAACCATTGAGTTGGTTGTTATGTATTCTAACCCTTGTTAGTGAAGTACAGTTCGCGAGTGATTCTGGAATTGCACCATCAAATTTGTTGCCGAAGAGGATGAGCTTGATGAGCTTATTTCCATTGCAAATACTCGGTGGGATAGAACCAGAAAGTGAATTGGTGGACACATCTAGTTTCTGGAGTAAACCATTTGAACCAAGCATGGGCGGGAGAATCCCAGTAAGAGAATTGTTGAATAGTTGCAGGGTATCGAGGTAGGGAAGTTCACCAATCCCTTGAGGTATTTCACCCGTCAGCTTGTTATCCATTAAGCTCAAAATGTTAAGTTCCTTCAACAATGCAACTTCTTCAGGGATAGACCCAGTGAGCTCATTATCTGACAAATCAAGAGCCGTGAGCACTTTCAAATTGCCTATACTTGACGGGATTTCACCAGTGAACCTATTCTTGAACAGCAATAGTGTTTCCAGCATGGTCAAGTTTCCTAGTTGTGGAATCACAGAGGCAGAAAGATTAGCAGAAGAGATATCTAAGTATTTTAGACTAGACAAAGAAGTGAACTCCTCTGGTACTCCTCCCGAAAACTGGTTGTATCCAATTTCCAAGCGTTCAAGCTGTGATAAGAAGCCTAACTGAGATGGTATTGGACCTTCCAATACATTTCCAGCCAAATGGAGAACCTTCAATCTTGAGAAACTGCCGTAAGCTGAAGGAATCCTTTCGCTGAAGTAGCTCCCACCAAGGTTGAGCTGCTCAAGAAATCTGAGTCTGATGAATTCTTGAGGTAAAGGGCCAATGAAGTTGTTGCTGAAAGCATTGAAGATTCTCAAGAACTTGAGCCTCGAAATCCCAGGTGGGAAACTTGAGTTGAAGGAGTTGTGGCTGATATCTAGAGTACTCAGCTCAGTGAGTTCAAAAACTGCTGCTTGGAAACTTCCGCTGAAGTCATTCCCACTTAGATTCAAGTGGTTTAAGGTAGTCAAATGCCCTATTTCCGGTGAAATTGTTCCTGAAAGGTTGCGATGAGAGAGGTCAATGGAGGTGATTTGAGCTGTTTTTGAATGGCATGTGATTCCTGACCATGAACACCAGAATGGGTCCTGGAAATTAGAATTTGAGAAGGTGGAAGAAGGGTCCCAGTCATGGAGTGTATTTAGAGGGTCTTTGAAGGAAGTTTTGAGTGAAAGCAGAGAGATAAATTGTAGGGGTGGAGTTGAAGAAGCAGAGAAAACTAGGTATATTTGGCAGAAGAAGGAGGAGAATGTGAGAGAAAGAAGAAAAGATTTCATCGTTTTGGGGCTGTGGTGAGTGAGAGTAGTGTTGTTGTGTTATGGTAGGTAAATTTAAGGGAATGAAGGTTTGAATGAGGAAGAGGATTGCTTTTTTGGAGTGCTGGATGCAGAGGGAGTTTCATGATGATGATTTTCTTCAGTGGGTTTTGTTGGTGGACATGAAAGAGAGAGAATGAACTTCCTTCTTCTTCATCTTCTATATCCCTCTCTACTCAGTACTACTCACCACTACTGGTAGACTCCTTTATTTGCTTTGCAGCCCCAACCTCTCACTTTCACTCTCCTAGATCTCTCTCTCTCTATTTTTTTTTTTTGAGTGACTCTCTCTCTCTCTATTTTGCCTCAGTATTCTACCTTTGTCTGTACACAGCGCTAACTGTCTATTTTCTTGGAATTCTTTTCCTCCTTTTCTTTTTTGCTCCCACTTTTCATCATTCCCTTGTTCCCTTTTCCTTTGGCTAACAAATTGATAAACATGCCTAACAGTGATCATTGTCTCTCGCAGGATCCAAGAAAGACATATATGTTTATATACATGTATATATTCCCAACATTCTTCTTCCCCCATACTATAATTTAAAATAAACCCACTTTTCTTTTCCTTTCGTTCTCTTTATTTCTTGTTTGGCCAAACTAATTATCCAGAGAGGCTTTAATCTGTATTATGTCTGATTACATACGTTGATCCACTGGCATTTATTTTTATTCCACACTTCCCTTTCCTGTGATAAACTCAATTACCTCAAAAAGAATTTATATATCTTTTTATAAACACATTATCTTTCTGAATTGGAGAGGCAATCTTATTCAAGGGCTGAGGAATTATCCAATGCTAAATATAGATAGATCTCTTAATGATTATTCAAACTTTAATTTGCTAGAGTAGTCATTTTTTTATACCCAACCCCATGAGTGAAGCACTAATATATACTAAATTAATCAAAATTTGTATGACAAACATGTAGCTTTCATCATAATTTGAACTGTTTTGTACTAGAAGTTTCAGACTTGCATTGAATTCACTATTCTTGTATCAATACATTCATTCATAAATAAATTTCTTTAACAGTTCTTTTTGTTCCCACTTCTATTTTTTCAAATGTTATTTGCAGGCACTGGCTCAGTCTTTTATTACATTCCTTGGTTCCAGCATGGGAGATTCAGGTTCAGAACCTAGTCGTAAACATAGAGGTATGGACCACTTAATATATATTCTTCAATGCTTATATTTATCTGCATGTCTTAAGAGTGCCAATCAAATAAGATATGTGCTTGTTTGGTAACACTTCTGTATCATCCAAAAGCACGTTCAACAGTATTTTTCCGCAAAACAGGACAATCTCCTCCACATATTTACATCGACTTGCGTAAAAGTACTTCTCTACTACTTTCCCAAACGGACCCTATAGTCTTATTTAAGAACCAGTCTCTTATCATACCTTATATTAAATGTGGAAATTTTGGTACCAAATTTTGGTCATCATTAGGCCCTTATCTGTCCATATAGCATATAAAGTTGTAGCAATTTTACCAGACATTTTTTTTAGTAAGAAATCATTAAGATTTCCTAGACCAGTCAGAAGATGACAATATTCACAAAGTTCCAATTTCCCTATCTCTTCTTCTTTTTGTCCTTTTTAAAACTTAAATTTTCTTCTGAAAAAAAAAGTTGTACTAGTGTGGAGGTAAAACTATGCTTATTAGAAATTCCACTAGAGACATAGTGCAAATAATAATAATAATGAAAAAAATAATATTAATTTGATGTATCCTAGACTTGGTATCTAATATCTTACATATGCTCACGTTATTCGTGTTTTGTTGTACAGACTACAGAGAATGGTTTGGTACGAAAATGAAAAGAAAATTAGGGTGTAAATGAAAGTAAATAATAAATAATTATATTTAATATAATATTAAAAAACAATTTGAACATGTTTCTATTTATATATTTGACAAGATAAAAACGGTGCATGAATAAATACAATTATGAGGAGTCCCATCATACCTTTTGGGTTTGTTTGGCATAACGTTAAAAAAAATTAAACGTGTGTTCAATAGTGTTTTTTCTTAAAATGAAATAATCTCTTTCACATATTTAACTCGGTTTATGTAAAAGTACTTCTCTACCGCACTCCCAAACTATCACTTCTACAAATAGCGTTAGATAAAAGGGGGAAATATGAATTTCACATAAATTAAATAAAATATTCATTAGAGACGTGGTGTGCATGTGTGTGTAAATAAATAAAATAGATGTACAAGTTCTTTAACATGCTCTCATAAACAAATCTTTGGATTCTCTATCATTGTTTCAAAGAGAAAATTTGAAACATGAGCGGTTAATCATTTATAACATTAGAAATTAAAATGATCCAAAAATTTCCTCATTAATTATGGAAACAATTAGCGCAAAAACACCCATTTTAAGCAGAACAATGATGCATGCATGCATTGCTTGACTAATTAATTAATAGTATAGTATTGAATGAATGAATGGGGAATATACTTAGAGATTTTTGTCGCTTGTGGAGCACAGTTTTGACTTAAGAAAAGGCAATACAATGATGGGCAATTATAATTAATTATGTTCATAAAGTAAAAAAGCAATTTTATTGAGATAAGAATAAAAAGCTTCAAACACAATCATCTTCTCTCCATTTTCTTATTCAATTTTGCAAACCGCCATCCAACATCTTTTTTCTTCATTTAAAAGTTCATGTCTCTCAATTATCTTTATTGTCTATCTGAATTATTATTATTATTATTATTATTATTATTATTATTATAAGCCTTACCAATTAAATTTTGATAATGCTAGTTGTAATTTTTAATTATGTAAGGAAATTGAACAATTGAATGTAACTTGATTATGCAATCAATCACAAGTTTTGAGTGATATAATCATATTTATTATTGGAATTGAGTGTAAATATATTGCATTTATTTATTTTTATTAAAATTTCTTCTACAAAAATATGTGAAAGGGTATTATTCTTATAAACGAACTTAAAATTAGATACTAAAATGTCATTTGGTATGAATAATAGAATAAGGTTGATATAAAATGAAGTGAGAGAGAGAGAGAGAGAAATCAATTTTACAAAAGTATACACTTTTATTTTGTGTGATAAAAACAATTATTTTCTTGAATCACATACCAACAATAATTGCAAGATTATGATCATAATAAGAGGGTAAGCAAGTGATTTTGGAAGAGGGAGATTTTTTGCTTGCATGATTTACAGTTAATCAAAGGACTGCAATGAGATTTTTTGCTCAAATTATTCTAAATCATTTTATTTAATTATATAGCTATTATTACTCCCCATCAAATAGACTTTAATTTGAAAATCAACATCATGAATAGGCTCCACATGTGGATATGATTTGAATAAGAGTATTTTTATTTTATTTTTTTGTTCATAATAGTTCGAAGCTTTATCTAAACATCTCTTATATTTTCAACTTATATATATATATATATATTTGAATTTGATTCTAAATAAAGTGCAAGATGCATGTAAACCGAAAGCAAACATATTGTTGATGGTAAAAAAAAAAATCAATAGTATAAAAGAGAAAGACAAATATTTGTTTACATTCATAGATCATTTTAAAAAATGTTTTGATTTTCATTAAAGAAAGAAATTAATTTATACTTGGTGTAAAATTATATTCAAAATTATTAATAAAATTTTTTTGTCCCAAAGAAAAAGAATATATGTCTAAAGAATAAAAAAATAGTAAAAAAGTCGAAGTTTGAAATTTTTTATTTATAAGAGGGGCCTGATGTTTTTTTTAAATGTAGAAAGTATCAGTGCTATAAAAGATTTTATACGTCGAAACTGTCGGTACTTCAATTCATAGCCTTCTAGTGAATAAACTTTTTAAACAATGTTTTTCACCAATTTTCTAAAAAAAATTGAACTTCTGATAAACTAATTATTTCTCTTGTAGTAATTTATCCTCTTTTGATGTATGATTATTCGATCATGAGCTCAAGAGTAAGTGTTGATTAGAGAAATATAAATGAAGCAACTTTCGTCAATGATTTATAGGCTGGCCTCCCCCAAAGTCATTCCTGCGCTTACCGAGATAAAATTCCTCTCACATATTTACCTCAGAATCTGTGTCCGTTCTCCCAACGGACTATCCAAACAAGCCCTATGAGACACTGAGATATTTTATTCATTCCTAATTCTGTAATGAATACAGTAATAGTAGTAATAGTAACAACACCAACACTAATTCAGGTTACTAAATTAGATTAGAAGGACAAATTAGTTGGAAATAATTGTTTCTTTGTTGAGATTGATTGTATATTACTTTCATATGAAGTCGTTCATTTTATTTTCTTAAACATACGTTTAAGAGGGATTATTCTTGTACATTTTAGATCCGAACACAAAGTTATAAAAAATATTTTAGGAGAGCTACTTTCATTTTACATAAATAAGTCAAACATATGTTATCATGAACATGTGTTAGTTTTGATGAAAGTGTCTATGGTTGCTCGAATATAAGATCTTAGTCTTAATGAAAGGGTTTTTATTGTTTGAACATGAGATCTTGAGTTCTAATAATTTCAGTATCTTAATGCAATTTTCTGTACATCCAATAATCTAAAATATTTTGTCAGTTCACAGTGTTTGATGCTAGAAGTTGAACTCTATTAGAAAAATGTTTTAGTGTGCTAATAAATGCACCCAAAATTTTGTTGCTAAATTCTGTCACTAATTCGATTTCTTTAGTAACGTAATGTGAGTTGGCGCAGGAAAGGCTAATGAGGGCTTATTTGGATAGTCCGTTGGGAGAACGATTACAGATTCTGAGGTAAATATGTGAGAAGAATTTTGTCTCGGTAAGCGCAGAAATGGCTTTTACCTCCCCAAAAATGTATGTGAAGTAAGTTAATCCCAGAATAATATCTATCCGATTCACTCTTGTGACACATACATAGTTGGTATTGCACTACTACCAAAAAATTTTGCTTTCACGTCACCTTCCCATGTTAGTTAAATAAAGACATTATTTGCTATATTGTTAAAAAATTACGTTTGTATAAATTGAGATTAAACTTTTCTCACATATTCACTTCGTAAATTGTAAATATAATAAAGCATTTTATTATTTTATGATTGATCACAAAATAATGAAGATGATTAACAGCGTTCACATGTGAGAAAGCAATCACCACCATGCACTTGGATTGATTGGTAAAAGGTTATTCTAGCTTAACCATTGATATTGTGTTCAAGTTCTGGACATGCAGATGCGATAATTACTTGAAGGTGGAGAGAGGTTCTGGTTTTGGGTCTGGGTCAACACTCATTCGAATCAAATCAATCATTTGTTTAAATGCATGGTATTATAAATTCAAGCAATGCGAGGAAGCAATCAATAGCAAATCTTGGAATGTTCTTAACCTTGTTCACAAAGAACCCTAATCTAATGACTAATACCCTGCTTTGCTCATGAGGATTGTCAAAGACATTATAGATCTTATTCATACAGCTAGACTGCTACCTTTGATTTCACCTTATGAAAACAAATAAATGTACTAATAGACTTACTTATCATGCTGATTCTTTCATCAACACAATTTTGAAACTTCTTAGCTCTACACATGTAAAGATATTTTCCCATATGAGCAGTGAAATTTGAGTTCATAATTTTTTTAAATTATGAGCTAATTTCTTATCAACTGAACAAGTCTTGATTAGTTGATTTGGTGGAGAGATATTTACTAACTATTGTTTTCTTGCATGTTGTTTGTCCTTATATTTGTTTTTTCCCCTTAAAAAATACAAAGTGAGAGAGCAAAGACGGGAAGAAGGCGAGTGCGAAGACTGAATGAACCGTGGGGACCCTTCGCATGGTGTTCTCAGGATTCAGAGTGGGACCCATCATCCTTGCGTGGGGACCACAAGCCCCCTCCCCTTTTTCCCAGTTTCTGCCAGAAAAATTAATCGTTAAATGACTATTTTTCATCAGAAAAATTACCGAGACAAATAATTAGCGACGGATTTTCTATCGTTAAATGACATTTTTCTGATAGTGTTTACTACTGTTGTTTATTAATGCACGTTGTTCAATCTTACCCTCAATTAATTATTTAATTAATATATATATCTATGTCATTTATTTATTTCCGTTGTGATCTTGCATTTACTTTTTTTTACTCGTTATTTTTATACTCATAATAAAGATAAGAATATAATTAAAGAAAAAAATTATATTTTCTACATATTCATTGCTTTTAATTAATTTTAACGGTCAATTTGATTTATATAATGTGGGTAGTTATTGCTTATAAAAATAACTGAAAGGAGCAAAAATAATTACATCATATTTCTATCATGGATATTAGAGTTTCTCCAAAGTTGGCAAAAGTGAGTATTATAGTCAATACTATATTTTAAATGTGAAATTCTTTTTAATTATATTAAATATAAGAATTAGTTAACTAATTTCTTAGATTAAAAAAGATTGAATTAGCTATTTGCAAAAAGGATTGAAAATATAATCGGATTCATTCGATCGCACAAGTAACTGATGAGTTATTTTGAAGGGTTTGATCAAAAGTTTTGGAGGGATTAATTTAGTTAAATTTTATATTTTTTTCTTTCTGCTCTTACGGAATTTGAAACAATGTTATCTTGAATTTAAAAAAAAGGTAGCAGTTTTTCATTTTTGTGTTTTGGCAATTCTTTTTTTGTTGAATTATGTATATAAATATTCAATTTTATTGTATATGTAAATGTTTTAAAAGTTGCACTGGACGTCAATACTGGTTACATAATAATTTAATAAAAATTTAATAAAATAATGACATAAGAAATAAATCTATAATAAGTCTAATTATCAGCATAATAGCACCACAAAATATAAAGTCTCTAATGAAATAGCATGGTATAATTACAAATATTCTGAAAAATATATTGAGCTTTTCAAGATGATCAATTTTTTAGCCCCTTTCAATTAGGTCCAAAAATCATTTGGTTTAAAAAATGTATCTCAATTTTCAATCTAATTTTGAGTTATACCTCAACGATGGATCATCTTCAGTTCAATCCGGTTTAACCATGGAAATGGTTTTCTAGTTAAAATCAAGTCTATATTTAGTCGTATACAATCCTCCAATCATTTGTTAGAAACCGTTCCTATTAATAAAAGATCTCTCTTTTAATATATGCAATTAATGGTAATATTTTTTTGAAAAATTTGTAGGATAATGACAAGAATGTAATGGGGGTGTTTGGCAAAGCGATTGAACACCCCAAAAGCACATTCATCGGTGTTTTTCCGTAAAACGAGATAATCTCCTTCATACATCTGCCTCGTAAATGGTAAAAATACTTCTTCACCGCTTTCTCAAACGGACCCAAGTCATGCATGGTGAATAATTGAAGGGTGGTGAGGCATTTTGCTTGTAGGTCAAAGTGGTCAGAGTGACAAGAAGAAACAAATGAAATGGGTGACGATAGCTCCAATCATTTTTGTTTGCTTTTCCTCAGAGTTCCCCAGAACTCAGACAAACTCCCTCTGCAACCTCTCATATTTTAAATTTCTTTTTATATTTTAATTTATTTATTGTTTAAAACTTGTACGATTTTTTTATGCTAGAGACAGGGAATGGTTAATTTAATGTGTCGTTGGGTCAAGCTCAGTCAAAGGGATTTTACTACATCTCATAATAATATATAAAATGGAGTCCTAGAGCGGGCCCCAGTTTCCAGATTTAATTATTATTATTAATATGTCTGGGGTTGACTATAATGTATTTGGCCCTTAATACCTAATGACAAAGCTACGCCACATTTATAAAGCTTGATTATACCAACAATGGGGAAGGGATTGTTGCACTTTCGCCAATGGTCTTGTGTTTGACTTCTGTATATACAATTGGGATAATTACTTGGAAGTAACGATGTGTCCATTTATTGTAGGTCAACATTCTTATGAATATGATTAATCGATTACTCATATATTTAAGAGTAGGATCCAAAAAAGATATTAGATATTAGTTGACTAAAAAAATACTTGTAAAGCTACGTGTGCTTATTTCAGTCCGTAATATAAGTTACTTTTACGGTGATGACTTGGTCTTGTTTGCATTATCAGTCAAAAATCACATTTAAACAAGTTAAGATAAAACATCTTTTATATACTTACTTCGTAATCAATAAATTATGTTAAAAAAGTAACTTCTATTATTAATCCAAACTGTCACATACAAGTTACTAGCAGCATAATTAATGCTCATTTTCTAATTCCACCCATGTAATAAATACTTAAATGTGACTCTTATTATATCTTTAAACCTAAGAAAAATTCCTTTCATATAGTTACATGGTATACTGTAAAATTATGTTTGAAAAGTAACTTTAAGTGCTAATCCAAATAGATACAATATAACTAGTTAAATTCGTTTCGCGTGTAGAGAATTTTCAGAAACAACACTTTTTTCTTTAATAATTATTTGATATATTATTTCGTTCCATTTTAATAAAATGGTTTGATAGCTTAATGTTCATTAAACCCTTTCAGAAGCAGTGGGATCAAATCTCACTTTAACCACCTTTAACACAGAAAATCCTGATAGGGTGGGGGCATTTTCTTCACCCAAAGCAAACAATTATAAAAATACCAGTACTTTAAAATTTATTTTCGGTCTAATGACCAATATCAAATTGCACTAATTTTTTTTACTGGGAATTGAAAGTTCAAGAGGTATTTTATTGAATTTTCCCCAAATAAAAACGACCCCTATGGGATTGATTGAACAGTGCTGGGCTTTTTTAAAAAAATTTGGATTGATAAAAATTTTTTGTCTTTTAAATTTGATTTCATTTTGATATTTTTTCTCTTAAATTTCAAACCATAGGTTTTAGTTCCTCAAATTCCATTCCTTACTAAAAACATAAACCATTTCACCCCTTAAGGGACTAAAATTCAGGTTTAAAACTTAAAGAATCAAACTAAGGGCTTGTTTACATCCTCTCCCTGAAATCTATGTTTGCTTTTTCCTACTTTTTCCTTTTTTATACTTTTTCCTCTTTCTTACTTTTTTCCTTTTTTCTATTTCATCTATCTTACTTTTCCCTTATTTCTCTTTCATATTTCCTGCTTTTTCTTTTTTTCTCTTTCCTCTTTCCTACCAACCTTTTTGATTCGGAATCCATAAAAGCTAATAACTTCCCAAATATAAATCATTTTTCAAAACCTAGGTTTTACCTCGGAATCTGTAAAAGCTATTTTCAAAATAGCTTCCAAACAAGCCCTAAAATGAGAGTAAATTTGACTGATAAAAAATTGTATTGTAATTCAAAAAAAAAAGTTAATCCTGGCTATCATAAACATTTGACTTTAATCATATGGAAAAAAGAGGGTATAACAAAAACAGGAAATCAAGGCATCCTTTGGCATCACGATGGGAAACCTAGATTTTGTGATAAAACCTAGATTTTGTCTTAAAATTTAAGTTTTATCTAAGTACTCATATTTTTTAAAAAATTTGTATTGGAGATAAAACCTCGGTTTGAACCTTAAGATTTGAAAAAAAGTTATTTTCCTATCAAATCACAAACTTTCTCCTAATAAATTTTCTCTTTCATCTTTTTTCTTTATTTCTCTTTCGTCTTTCTTACTTACTTTTTACCTCAAAATTCGTCGAAGTTATTTTTAACATAACTTCTCAAACACAGCCACATTTTCAAAATTTAGATTTTGACTCAGAATCTGTAAAAGTTATTATCTAAAACATAAACTTTACCTCAAACTCCGTAAAAATTATTATCCTCCCTTGTGCCAAACGAGCTACAAATCTCAAGGGGGGAAAACAATCCCAAAGGGGAACAAGTAAAAGCAGGGACCCAGAGGATAAGAATAATGGAAGCATATATGTGATGCATGGGCGTAGAATGTGGGATGGGGCAGAGTTTTTGCCGTCGTAGGTTGGTCAAATGTACACATACCTCTATTGTTATTTCTATTATTACCCCTCTCCACAGTAAAATTATTTTTTCAGAAAAAATTAATATAATTTTAAAAATTGGGAGAAATACGAGTAGTTTTTGTTTTGAAATTCCCTCCACCATGGGGAAAAGTATATGTGATGGACAAGAAAGGAGAAGAGAGGGCAAAGCGCTGTAAAAAAGGAGAAGACATGCATCATGCGCAAAGAAGAGACAAAAGGATCACACTGTTGTTATATATAGCAAACTAGCTATGTCGCTTCAAATGAATATACATATACATACATAAATATATGTGTGTATCTATATATTGATAATGAAATTTAAATTTAATTTGTGGCTGCCGATCATTCCAACAATCTTGTTTAGTTTATTGGTTCGATCAAGAGGTCTAGACAATGAATAAGCTTAATTTTTTTTCTTGTTTTTCAGTGCGATAAAAGTTCAGATTAGTTGAATTTTGGGTTTCATCTGGGTCAGGGTATGTTTTTGAGTTCAAAGGGCTTTTGATTGCTTGAATATGAGATCTTGATCGATTTTCAATAACTTCCAGTATTTTAAAGTAATTTTTGGTATGTTCAACGATCTAAAATATTTTGTCAGTTCATAGTGTTAGATGCTAGAAATTGAGTGATATTAAAAAAATGTTTTAGTGTGACGATAAATCCATCCAAAATTTCATTGCTAAATTTAGTCACTAATTTAATTTGTTTAGTAACTTAATGTGAGTTGGTGTAAGAAAGGTTAATGATATGTGAAGTAAATTAATCTCAAAATGATATCTATCAAGTTCACTCTTGTGACATACATAATTGCTTTTGGCAAAAAAAAAACAAAAGACATACATAATTGCTATTGGCACTACTACCCAAAAAAATTGCTTTCGCGTCACCTTTCTAAATTAGCTAAATAAAGATTTTTTTTGCCATATCGTTAAAAAATTATATTTATACCAATTGAGATTAAATTTTTATCACATATTTACTTTGTAAATTGTAAATATAATAAAGTAGTGTGTTATTTTATGATTGATTACAAATAATGAAGATGACCATGTCAACAAAGTTTACATGTGACTGTGAGAAAGCAATCACCACCATGCACTTGGATTGACTAGTAAACTATTCCAACTTAACTAGTGATATTGTGTTCAAATTATGAATATGCAGATGCGATAATTACTTGAAGGTAGTGAGATGTCATGGTTACCGATGGCATTATAACTAGATGTCATGGTTATCAGATTAATCATTTGTTTAAATGCATGGTATTGTAATTCAAACAATACGAAGAAGCAATCTATAGCAAATCTTGGAATGTTGTTAACCTTGTTCACAAAGAACTCTAATCTAATGACTACCCTGCTTTTCTCACGAGGATTGTCAAAGACATTTAGATCTTATTCATACAGCTAGACTGCTACCTTTGATTTCACCTTATAAAAAACGAATAAGTGGGTATTTGAGAATCTGTTGAAAGAAATTGGTTTAAGGATTCTGAAAAGAATTTATAGATTTTGAAATAATTTTTATGGATTTCAAGATGATTTTTACAGATTTCAAAATGATTTTATCTTAATTTACGTATACTATTAAGATTAGTCAGGGTGAAGCTTCAGAAAGAAAGTGGACGGTTAAAAAAAAAAAAGTGCATGACCCTTCGCTTGGTGTTCTCGAGAATCAGAGTGGGACCCCACCATGCTTGCGTGGGGACCACAAGCCGCCCTTTACTCTGTTTCACAGTACATCTTTACTTTTACTGCTTCTGTTGTTCATTAAACGCACGTTGTTCAATTTTACCTCAATTAATTATTTAATTATATATCTATTTCATTTATTTTTTCTCCTCGTGATCTTTACGCTATTTTTTACTCATTATCTCTTATACTCGTCACTTTTATAAATAAGGGTATAATTGATAAAAAATCATATTTTCTGTTCATTATTTTTAATTAATTTTAATCATAAATTTGTTTTGTATAATGTGATTAGTTATTGCTCATAAAATTGAGTGGAAGAAGTAAAAATAATTACATAATATTTCTACCATGGATATTAGAGTTTCTCCAAACTTCGCAAAAGTGATTATTATAGTCAATGCTATATTTTAAATGTGGAATTCTTTTCAAATTACGTTAAATATAAGAATTAGTTAATTAATTTATTATATTAAAAATTGATTGAATTAGCTATTT